>JZKD02S0358781.1:204498-215327 GCA_000966675.3 Picea glauca | reverse complement strand
ATGACGCATCATCATCAAGGTTGAGTGGTTCATCATCATAAAAATCCAGATCACTTGCGAGCAAGTGTCCTCAAAGAATAAGTTTTTGTCAGTGCGCCAGAGAGGGATGTTACATGTAACCTTTTAACTTGTTTATGAATAAAAGAGATTATCTTTGTCCCAAAAATTTATGTGTACATGTTATTATATATTTGATCATTTACATCTATATAAATAGGATTTTAAGTGATTACTAGAGATTGTATATGTTGTTGTGTTGTGTTCTTAGTCTACTATAGGTCAACTTTGGGAGGAGATCTGTGATCTAAGAGGCAACAACAAGTGGAAGAGGTCTACGTCAATTGTAAGGATTCAAGGTGCTGTTCTTAAACTTCTCTTCCCTCTCTCTCACCACTTAGTGAAGTTGAAAGGGAAGTTGAAATCACTTTGTAGAGTGGGAAGTACACGTAATCCCATCAAGGCTATGGATGCTCACGAGAAGCGACGAACCTTAAACTTTTGCTAAAAAATTGTACCTTTTACACAATTTCATACTTTTGGGAAAAACTAAAATAATTCAACTAAGAATCATGATATCCAAATCAATTATGTTTTAAAAGAACATATATAAAAGTATGAGAATGCGTTGAAAATTCTAATTTTTAATGAAGCATTGATTTTAACAAAGCTCAATCTTTTCATTAAAAAATGTTGGGATCACATATTATCCTTTGAAAATCATGAGTTCATATTGATTTTTTCCCTAGTTTGGTTTGTATTTCACTCAAATGCATTGAGTTGATCTCTAGTCATTTCAATGACTTCCTTACACAACTTGCTTAAACAATATCACTATGCTCTAACTTTATTTTTATTTTACGTTCTAAGTAACACATAATCACATTGAAATAAATGTCACTCCATAATGTCTTACAACAATTCATATATCTATTGATCACTTACTTAAACAATATCACCATGCTCTAACTTTCTTTTTATTTTATGTCCTAAGTAACACATATTCACATTGAAATAAATTTCACTCCATAATATCTTACAATAAGTCATATATCTATTGATCACTTACTTAAACAATATCACCATGCTCTAACTTTATTTTTATTTTATATCCTCAGTAACACATATTCACATTGAAATAAATTTCAATCCATAATGTCTTACAATAAGTCATATAGCTATTTAATCATATAGCTATTGATCACTTAAACAATATCACCATGCTCTAACTTTATTTTTATTTTTTTTGTCCTAAGTAACACATATTCACATTGAAATAAATGTCAATCCATAATGTCTTACAATAAGTCATATAGCTATTTACCACTTTTTAGTATAGGATACATGCACATTTGATAAATCAAAATAAAAGTCAACACAATTTATCAAACTAAAAGTCAACACAATTTGAATTCGAAGACATGAGCATATTCTTTGATTATATGGTTATATTTAATTAAATAATATTTTTATTATAACCTATTGAGCTCCCAATTTTGGTGTACAATTTTGATGCATAACTTTTCTTTTAATAGGTTTAATGACTTATTTTGCATGGAAACCCTAAATTTTTTACTTTATTTCACATGTTCTTACAATAATTCTAATATTGTATATTTTGACAAGTAATTCAAGTCACCTCTAAGAAATCAAGATGCTCGAGGACGTACAAGCAAGGAACAATGCCACACATCATTTCCACTTGTTCTTCTTGCAACGATTCTTGGGAAGTGAACACTAGTAGAGATAAAAAATTGCAATCTTAGCAAGTGAACTTTTTTTTTCCAGCATAAAATCTACACTAATTATCTTAAGATATAATTTTTCAACCATCACAGACCTTTGTTTATGCTGACTTACAATGACCATCACATACCCACAAGCTTTCTTCAATACACTGATTTAAAGCTTCCATACAAAAAAAACACCAACAATCTCTATGAAAAAAAATGACCCCTCGCTCTAACAAGGCAATCTATGAACTTTGAAACAAAAAAACAAGATACCATGAGTGAGAAGGGATAGAGATTAAAATATGTCAAAATGATGGACTGTTCCAACAGTCTCTCCATCCCAGGAGTAATAAAAAAATTTCCCCTTAATGACAACAAAGCTTGCTTTGATAGCCTGTTTTCCTCCACATTTGTCTCCCTGAAGATATGCTGAAAATAAATACCCCTAAAAGTGACTACCAGTTCACTAGTTTTTCTTTTCCAACCTTCAATGTTAATAGTCCAGAGGTTTCCTTTTTTTTTGAGCCAATCAATTATTACCTTAGAATCGCCCAGTAACTAAATATACCGAATATCCAAATTCTTTTCAATAAAAAACAAAGCCCACACACCCAACAACTCTCCTTTAGTGTTTGTTCCCACCCCACAATTGAAATACCATCTATATTCCGTCGAATATCTAAATTTTACAACACCGTCTGCCCCACAAATGGAACCACCTGCCACCAAATCTCCATCAAAGAATGTCACTGCAAATCCATTAATCTTGTTGATCAAATTCAATCTTAGACTCTGCACTTTTGTAGCAATGGACATATTCCCGAGAGCACCAATAGTCTTGTGAACAACCACCCTTGTAGAGGGTGTCTTACCTTCAAAGAGCAGACTATTACGATCCAACCATAAATTACAGCATACCATCAAAGGAAGTTTTTTTGACAACTCCTTATTATTGTTCCACTCGTCCATACACTCATTAAGAGAAGGTCCCGTCCACGAAAATTTCAGATTTAGCAACTGTGCGTAGTATAACCAGACCGACGATACAAAGGTATAGTGGATAAAAAGATGTGGGATGTCTTCAACTTGCTGCTTTCACAATAGACATACGCTTGGACCATTCCACCCTTTATTTTGTAGAATATCCCAAGTAAGCAATCTATTCTCCAATGCTAACCAGAAGAATAGAATGATCTTCAATTGTACACGTAGTTTCCACAAGTTTGCTTTCCAGTTGTGCTAGATAGGGAGATTCTATGTTGATAGAATAACATTATAGTAGTTTTTAACTGTAAGGATCCCTGAAAGGTCCCCCCTAGACCATAAAAGCAAGTTGGTAACACCCCCCAGTAGAGTGACCCCTGCCTTGTTTAACTCTGTTGTAAAGGTGTTCCACTCCAAGGCATGTACACTAGACAAACCCAAGTCTATACTTCTTTTCCAGACTTCAGTGAGGGTACTAGGATCCGAAAAAATGGACACTTGTGCTAGAGTATGAATCTGTTTCTAATTTAAAATAGCAACAAGCTCCGAACTGATGAGACAAAGTTCCCCAATACCAAGAATCTTATCTTTACCAATGGAGATAAGGTGACCTTCCACCGGGTTCTAGCTAAGCCAATGATTTATAACTGGTAGTGAATGAACTAAACTGGACCACATCCTAGAGACAGTGTGAAGGTTATGAGCAAGCAATCTAAGCCAATTAATAAGAGTTGAGTTATGTAGTTACTTGTCCATAATGACCCGATGCTAGGTGATTTTCTGCATTAATACCCTCCATAAGGTAACCATATTCAGGGCTAGATTAAAATGATAAAGATTACATAACCCCCATCCCCCATTTCTTTTAGGTCTGAAGAGTAACTCCCATATGCATAGATGAGACTGATAGGAGTAATTACGCCCATTCCATAAGTAGTGGAATATCACTTTATGGATCTTGTTAATGATAGAACAAGGAAAAGACTCCAAGGAAATCCAAAAGACCGGTTGACCTTCCAAAATGGATTTTATAAAGATGTATCTACCCCTTATAGAAAACCACATGTTATACCATTTTGTAATTTTCTGAGAAAATTTTGAAACGAGCCAACCCCAATCAGCTGCGCAACGAGGTCCAGTCTTTAAAAAATACCCCAGGTATTTAAAACCAACAGATAGAGCACTGAAGGAAAAATTCAAAAGAGATTTGAAAGGAATCAGTTCAATTTCATTGAGACCTTCAAAGAGGACAATAGTTTTTGTTTAGTTCACTGAGAGACCAACAATGCTACAAAAAATCTTAATGATGGATTTAATCTCCTTCTACTCTACTAAACTTGCCTCAGACATGATGAGGATATCGTCCACAAAAAACAGATGCAAGATTTTAGTCAATCTTGAGAGTTTTATACCTGAAATCGAACCTTCCGTAGAGGATTTATTCAATAATAAACTGAGACCCTCCATCATAAGAATGAAGAGAAGAGGGGATAATGGACAACCTTGACGAAGCCCCCTCTCTCTTCTGATGAAACTTGTAGGCTCTCCATTTACTAAAACTGGAAAGGATGAAGATGTTACACATGACATAATCCAATTTGTCATCTAAATGCCCAACCCCACTTTTAGAACAATCAAAGGAAGTTGGTCCCAATCAAGAGAGTCATAGGCTTTCCTTAAATCAAGCTTCAAGACAAGTGATTTTAGCTTCTTCTTTTTAATGCTATGAATACTTTCATTGGCAGTTCCGATGACATCTTGAATGCATCTTCCTTTTAAGAAACCTAGCTGCTTGAAGGAAATATACATAGACAGAAACGATTTTAACCGGTTAGTAATAAATTTTGAAATAACCTTGTAACACAGGTTACATAAAGAAATAGTGTGAAAGGCGTCAAAGGTTCTTGGGAGATTTGACTTAGGAATCAGAGTCAGAAATGTTGAATTTAGACCACCCACAATAGAACCTAGTCTTCTAGATTCTTCAACCATTGCGAGAAGATCCTCCCCAATCAAGTCAAATAAGAAAGTGAAAAATTATGAGGTCCACCCGTCCGGGCCTGGGCTCTTTTCCTTCTTGAAATGGACAAGAACAACTTGCAGTTCTTCTAATGTAACCGATGCATACAATGAACTAGACGTGGACTTGCCAGCATGAAGAAATCACAGATTTTGATGGCACGAGATCTGATCAGTGTATGGGTGTCGAACGAGCGTTGAATTAGACAGGCCCAATATGGATCATGAGATCAATTAGGAATAAAATTTGTGATTTCTTTTAAATTTCTTTTATGGTACATATTTATTAATTTTTATTTTTGATGCAGGTTTAAACATTAAAAAGGAAAAAGAAGCATGCAAATAAGAGAAGAATATGTGTGCTCTGATTACTGTAATAAATTAAATCGCAGATGAATCCATAAGTAAAATAGTTTGCTTGTAATGAATAAATAGTGGATTTCTTTTTTTCAAATGAGGAAACCAACTATCTCCAACAATATTAAAAAACTTAATAATTTCAAGTTTCTCTTATAAAATTAACAACTCAATTTCCCCATCAGAAAATTACAGCTAAAATTGTAGCTATGTGAGATTACCCACATACTTTACAAGACAATCTCTACTTTACAAACCAACTTTGGTTTAGCCTTGCACAACCAAGAAAGCCTTTTAGCCTCATACTCGGGAGGTAATGAATGGTGAATTTATGGAGTGACAGGGGAGTTTTTGTTTTTCCTTCTTTCTTTCTAGTCTTTTTACTTTGCATAATATTTTTTATTGTTTAGATTTATCATATTTTAGTTCTTACTTTTACTTTTATTATTTTTTAATTACAGTTTAGTTTCTATTATTTATATTTAGTTTAGTTTTATGCCAATTACTTTAATTTAGTTTGGTTTAGTTTCATTTTATTATTTTTATTGGATTTTGATTTGGGATAAGACCATGTTATCGTAAGGCACTCCAAGGTGGTTGTACTAGACTTAAAAGCGAGGACACTTGTGATATCACATTGATCTTTTCAAAATTATTATGTAACTAGGGATTTGAAGAATTAATCGATCTTTGTGCATTATTGTCGAAACTACAAAGTTTGTTGTAAGACCTCGAGTTTTTTTTGCACTCATCAGAGATACTATTATCATCTTTTGATTATAACAAGTGCTGCATGGAAGCATAGTCCCTGCCAAGTTAGAATGAGAATAAATGCAACTGAGTACAGACACGTGGGTAGCAAGGTGAAGTACATGTGGTATCCATGTAGAACTAGTAATGTGTGGTACATCAACAAAGGTTCCTAGTATCTAAGTTTGATAGTACAGGAAAGATTTAAAAAGAGCCTCGACAATTTATTTTTTGTGTAAAATAATAAGAAGATAATAAGGTTCCTAGTAAGAACGTTTGTTACATCAACATTTAAAAGGTTCTTGGACACAAAAAATTTAGCATACAATATAATAGTAATAACATCTGTTACATAGGTTCGTGGACAAAAACAAAAAACCTAGTATCTAAGCTTGATAATACAGGAAATATTTAAAAAGATGCTCGACACAAATGTTTTTGTGTACAATAATAATAAGATAATAAGGTTCATAGTAAGAACATTTGTTACATCAACATTTAAAAGGTTCTTGGACACAAAAAATTTAGCATACAATAGAATAGTAATAACGTCTGTTACATAGGTTCGTGGACAAAAACAGAAGAAGTTTAGCATTCCCAAATTAGTTTTCTTTAAAACAAGGGCTCCTGGACACAAAAGAAATTGAAATTTATCAAATTATAGGTTCTTGGACACCATTAATTTAGCATACAATAGAATAGTAACAATGTCCTGCAAGAAAGACTCACCATAAATTTAGCATACAATAGAATAGTAACAACATTGTGCAAGAACATTTAAAAGGTTCTTGGACACAAAAAATTTAGCATACAATAGAATAGTAATAACATTTGTTACATAGGTTTGTGAACAAAAATACAAAAAAAAATAGCATTCACAAATTAGTTTTCTTTAAAACAAGGGCTCCTGGACACAAAAGAAATTGAAATTTATGAAATTATAGGTTCATGGACACCATAAATTCAACATACAATAGAATAGTAACAACATCGTGCAAGAAAGGCATTCCCGAATTAGTTTTCTTAGAAAGTAATAACGTCTGTTAGATCAACAAAGGTTCCTCGAGATTTTTTTTTTAGCATACAATAAGACACAAAAAATCTAGCATTCCCGAATTAGTTTTCTTTGAAACAAACAACAAAGGTTCCTGGATAGGCATTCCCGAATCAGTTTTCTTTGAAATTTATCAAAAATTAAAAATGTTTGTTACATATTTCTGGAAATTACATCAACATTTAAAAACATACAATAGAATAGTAATAAGGTCTATTACATAGGTTTGTGGACAAAAACACAAAAAAAATTAGCATTCCCGAATTAGTTTGCTTTAAAAGAAAGGCTTTTGGACACAAAACAAATTGAAATTTATCAAATTATAGGTTCGTTGACACCAAAAATCTAGCATATAATAGAATAGTAACAACATCGTGCAACAAAGGCATTATCGAATTAATTTTCTTTGAAAGTAGTAACGTCTGTTACATCAACAAAGGTTCCCGGATAAAATTTTTTTAGCATACAATAGGACACAAAAAATGTAGCATTCCCGAATTAGTTTTCTTTGGAACAAACAACAAAGGTTCATGCACACCCAAAATTTAGCATACAATAAAGGCATTCCTAAATCAGTTTTCTTTGAAATTTATCAAAAAATAATAATGTCTGTTACATATTTCTGGAAATTTAAATGCGTTTTTCATATAGACTAGGATTGGGGCTCCTGCGGACCATAAAAATAAATAAGTACAAGAATTAGGAATGTCGAAAGAAGAAGTGCGTGATGGTAGAGAGGAAGACTTGAAAAGAATAAATTGGAAGTTATGAATCTTTGGCTACAATTTTCTATTTAAAGAGGTAATAACTAGATTGATAAAGAAAACAAGATGACAGTATAGACTTAAAGTGGATTGATAAAGTCCCCGAGGTGTAGGACAGTCGGTGACGGAGTGTGTTGTTAAGCCACTCCGTGATGTTAAAGTCACCGGTTCGAAACCTGCGGGGACAAAAAATCCAACCATGTTAAGGGTTGGTGTGGCTCAGGCCGGGTGCGATTCCCGGGTGATTTTGACGGCTTAGATGCCCCTGAGTCGCGGTTTCTCAAGCCATAGGTTAATCGCAGGTAATGCACAAATTAACAAACAAAAACAAAAGTGGATTGATAAAGAAAAAAATATTCCAATATAGACTTACTATGAAGACGATGCGTTTTTGTTGGTGTCGTTGATGGTCAGTGGAGTCGTGTCGACTGGTTGTTGCCCTTCCTGGACGAGGTTGTCCATTCTTTGATGTAGCTTCTCATGGGGGCCATGTTGATTTCATCCTAGATTTCTATGTCATAAAGGTCGTTTTATAATTTCCTTAGATCCATTGAAATACTATGCAGACTCTGTTCATTTTCTTCATTGTGTGCCGCATAGTCCAGTACCCAGCACTCGATCTCATTTACATGATGTTCAAGTATGCCGTAAATTTTTTTGAAAGACAACCCCTTTAAAATATCAAGTTGTTCATGGAAGGATTATTTGGTCATTGACAAGGATTTGAGAATCAAGTTTGGGTCTTGAACCTCGTTGGTACTTCTGGCTAAGTCTATTTGGATTAGTCTTGTGAATAAATCTTCCTTTTCTAATATGGCGTGTTTACATGATTCAACAATGAGCTCCAAGTTCTTAACTTTCTTTTTCTAGCATGATTTTACTTTTTTGGTCTTATTTGGGGAGGGGAGTTTCTCTTGTATTATTTTCAGTTCTGATGTGTTGATGGCATGGTTGGAAAAATGGGTCAGCACCTGTTCACAGAATTGATGATCATTTTTTAAATTTGTCTCCAAATGTTCGAGAAAATCATTTTCCTTCTTTCGAAAGGAAACTAAATTTTGCGACGTTTCCCTGGATTTAGTAACTAGCTACATTCTTTTGTTGATGTTATTCTCTATAAGGGATCTAGAGCATGCAAGGAGGGTAGATGATACTTTCATCTTGGCTGCAGTGGTAGAAAACATAGTTTTTGCTAGAGGATTGGCAAATTCTGGGGTGGAAATGAAACCCTGCTCAAATTCGTTGAGGTGGTCTTTTAGTCTGCCTTTTTCTGCTTCAATTCCTTCAATGTAATCATGAAGAGCATCACCGATTACTTGGTGAAATAGGGAGATTTGGGATGACCTCATTTTCCTAAAGTTAATCTCCATGCGATATTTGCCTTTCCTGTTTGTTACATCTCTCTTTTAAATGACCATACTTTTAGATTGGCTGTCAAAAAGAACGCTCTGGAATATGAAGGATTCATCTTTGTCAAAAATTTTGGTCTTAGCTATTTCCACTGCGGATGAACTAATTTTGTGCATGTTCTCAGTTTCAATTTCAAGTTGCACATGTTCACATTCAATTTCAGGTTTGTTCGCCTTCCCTGCATTGTTTTTTCTCTTCTTCGTCAGTGGAATTTTGTGAGAACTATCAATTTTTATGCAAGGAGGGTTCTTATCTCCTCATCCGTTCAAAGATTTATGGGTTTCTTTCTTACTGGGGTGGGCCATTGAAGCGATGCTTTGTGATGTCATGCTCCTGGGAGTGATGGTGGGGGACTGGGCACTCTTCTCATCGGATAATTTTCTCTGTTGTCTATACAATTTAGTCGCTCTTTGCAATGTATCTGCGCCGCAATCGCTAGAAGCAGGATTGTTGTTATCACTGTCCCTGTCTTCGATCAAGTGTGTATGGATAAAACAACTATTAAAGCCAATTGTCAGTAAATGTTCTCGAAAAATCCCATTAGGGTCAAACCCTTTTAGCCTTTCAACATACGTTAGGTTCAATTTCTTGAAATGGTCGACAAATTCATCAATCTTATTGGCATTTTTGTGCACAAAGTCTTCAACTTTCCAGGGCAGAGAAATGAACTGTTTTTTTTTTCTTGTCATGGAAAAAATGCAACCAATGGTTGTATTGCCTTTCTATTTCTGCAACAAACATCTTGTCCGTGATGTGGCATGGAAGGAAAGTAGGATTTTCCTTAGAGCCAAATACCATGAGTACACAGTGATTTTACTTTTATTCAAGTGTGCCCTTCCTGTTCAAAAACTTGGTTGTTTGGCCAAGCATTCGTGGAGAATCCTTCCCTAACAATAAATCTTTGAAAACTGAGACAAAGACATTAAAAACTTCATAAAAACAATGGGAGGCCTTATGCCTCCACGGGGCCTGGTACCAAAATGTTATTGGGTTGAATCCACAGTTTATTTTATTGGAAAGAAAAAGTTTTGGAAATAGACAACAATGCACTATTTCAAAAATCAAGTAGGATGACATATAAAATTTATTCGATTCTTTGAATCATGACAACTGGGAGCATATCTCAATGGAAATTAGCTTCCCCCAATTGAAAATGAATTGTTCCTTGACTGTGAAGTACAAAATATAAATAATTATATGGGAAATGCTTGTCGTGAATGCCTGTCCCATTAGTCTTGTAAACAACCAAGCAATTTTCTGGAATGGATTTCTAAAAGAAATTACTTGCAACTTTGTGATATCTTTAGGAATTGTTGTCAGGTATTTGAGGAACTTGGCTAAGATTTCCAACCCGTTATCATGTTTTTCTAGGAACTTCTTGCAGTCTTGTCCTTGTTATCCACAAATTTGGTCATCATGATAATGTCTTGGTGATGTTATGATAATAGTCAATCAAGATCCTCGTTAAGGACTCCTTCCTGCAAAAGGTTGCACTTATTCATTTCCAAAAAATCTTGTTTTAAGGACTGTTCGCAGGCTGCTATATACTCTCCTGCGGGAATCATACTTTCTCGCATGCTGCATTTAGTCAGGGTGCGAACTTCTTGCACTGTGCTCAAGGTCAGGGTGCGAACATGTTTCCAAATAAGGAAAATGGATGAGTTCTCGATTCTTCTAGAAGGAATCTTCTAGAATGATGAGTTGGTGTTCGAATGGTTGTTCAAAAGCTGGCATTCCAGATTTATTGGGATCATTCTTATC
>JZKD02S0358781.1:176139-204488 GCA_000966675.3 Picea glauca | reverse complement strand
CCTTTCCCATAATGATGATGTCATCTTATTACATGATTCCTTGATCACATGTATAGACTAGGTATTGAATATATTAATGCCTTTTCTGTGATTGGTTTGTGTTGTTGTGATTGGACGAAACAAGAGCATCGGAGCAGAGAAAGGAACAACAGAGATTAAAGGAGAGCGTTCATAAGGTATGTACACTATCCATTTCTCTTAGTTTGTTCAATAGCTAGATCTAGGGAAAGAGTAGTATTCTGTCACGTTTTGTTCCAGATCCAGTGGATCTGGGGAGATTGGTCTGTGTCCGCACTCACGAATTTATCCTTAAACAGTCCTCTGAACGTCAATGTTGGCTTTGACAGTTTTAACATCTTGCAGAGGACCTGAGGTGACAAAGAAATAGGAGAATGGTCGCATAGTGGAATAATTCTTTGGCTTGGAATATATTTTTCGGCGCACCAAGAGACCACCTCCTTACAATAAAAAACCTCAGGGACACAACCTGCATGAGTGATTCCAGATGTCCAAATCACTTTGTTCTAGGCAGAATGGGATGAATAGTAAAAGTATTCCCTAGACCACTAGAAGTTCTGGTCTCGATGTTCGAAGATATTTACTGTATCTCCACAAAACAGCTCTCAACCTGTTGCCATAAGTCCACAAGAACGTTTTTTTTCTCCAGACAATGAATGAAATGAAAAGTTGGAAGGGATAACATAACCCTGTGAAAATCTTGGTCCAATGCATGTGAATGGGAGATCTCCTCGAGACTTTCATTCATTAATGACAATTTGGATGGCTATTACATCATGTGTTGTTAACATTAAACACTAGTAATTGCATACATAGAAATGCTAACATGGTGGATACGACAATGAGCGATTAAGAATTGTAGATTTCTTGAGTGGGCCAACACAATGATGCATGTTTGAGATGAACAATCAAAAAGGAAAATATAACTCTCCACAGATCTTGGTTTAATGCGTAATAATGAGAGATCTCCTCGAGCATTTCGCTCATTAATGACAATGTTGAGGGTTCCTGCATCGTCAAATGTTACCATGAAAGGTTTCTAATTGAATAATAAGAAAGTACGGAGGTTGCTGGTATGGGAAAAAGTAGCTTCAAAATAGGGTTACAAGGTACAACCATTGGAGGTCAGGGCACGAGGGTCAAATTGTATGTCTCATAAATTTTTGAGTGAAATACGCGTAACACCGAAAAGGGTATGATAGGACAGTCTAGAGGGAAATTTGTATATCACTAGTAAGAGCATAACTAATGTATATCAGGAAGGAAAAGAAGTTAGTGGGGATGGAAGGCAGTGATCGATACTTTAAAACATTTGTGAGCCGTGGTAGAGTGAAGCTTGCGAGTTCGAGGAGTCCACGATGAAATTATAGATCATGAAAGTTTTGAGTGCACAATGTATAGTATGGAACAAGAAGCAACAAAGTTCGAAAGCACCAACTCAACAATCACGACCATAAAATCGACTAAGTATGGAAATGAACAACGGTCGGTTGGATTCGTCATGTGAGGATATAGATGGAGATGAAGATATGTTAGCCTACCAACACTGGAACCCACGATCATAGAAAATAGACTAAGTATATAACCACAAAGTGATAATACATGGGAAGAAGAAAAGGGAAAAATGACTAAGGAGTCTATGGTGGAATTGTAAATCACGAAAATTTTGAGTGCAATATGTATATCACGGAACAAGAAGCAACAGAGTTCGAAAGCACCAACCCGACAACCATGACCATAAAATTGGCTAAGTATGGGAAGGAACAACTGTCGATCGGATTCGTCATGTGAGGATATAGATGGATATGAAGATATGTCATCCCGCCAATGCTGGAACCTGCAATCATAGAAAAGAGACTAAGTATATAACCACAAAGTGATAATACATGGGAAAAAGAAAAGGGAAAAATAACTAAGGAGTCTGTGGTGGAATTGTAAATCACAAAACTTTTGAGTGCAATATGTATATCAAAGAACAAGAAGTAGCAGAGTTCAAATGCGCCAACTTGAAACAATGACTAAGAATTAGAGATTTCATGAACCCGTTAACAGGAGGATCCAAATTAGGCTGACAGGGTCTGCCTAGAAGATGTGAGGCCCCAACGGTCAAATTGTATCGTTCAGAACATTTAAATGCACAATATGTAACATGGAAGAGGGGATGATGTCAAGATACGACAGTCAATTTGTATATTGTGGAGGGTCGGATGCCAACTATTTCGTACCAGTGTGTGCAATTGTCACTAGCAAGAGTCACTAGTAAGAGCATAACCAATATATATTAGGAAGGAAAAGAAGTTAGTGGGGATGGAAGGAAACAACAAATACTTTGAAACATTTGTGAACCATGGTAGAGTGAAGCTTGCGATTTCAAGGAGTCCACAGTGGAATTGTAGATCACAGAAGTTTTGAGTGCAAGATGTACATCACGGAACATGAAGCAACAGAGTTTGAAACTACCAACTTGACAACCACAACCATAAAATTGGCTAAGTATGGAAAGCAACAACGGTCGGTAAAATTCATCATGTGATTATATAGATGGAGATAAAGATATGTCAGCTTGCCAATGCTGGAACCTATGATAATACACGGGAAGAAGAAAAGGGAAAAAGGACTAAGGAGTTCGTGGTGGAATTGTAGATCACGAAAATTTTGAGTACAAGATGTGAACCCGATAGTAAATTTGTATATTGCGGAGGCCCAGATGGTAACTGTTTCATACCATTATGTTTAGTTGTCACTAGTAAGAGCACAACGAATGTATATTAGGAACGACAGGAAGTTAGTGGGGATGGAAGGCAATGACAAATACTTTGAAATATTTGTGAACCTTGGTAGAATGAATCTTGCGAGTTCGAGGAGTCCGTGGTGGAATTGTAGATGAAGAAGGTTTTGAGTTCAACATGTATATCATGGAACAAGAAGAAGCAGAGTTCGAAAGAGCCAACTCAACAAGCACGACCATAAAATTGGCTAAGTATGGACAGGAACAACAATTGTTTGGATTCGTCATGCGAGTATATAGATGGAAATGAAGATATATCAACCCACCAACACTAGAACCCGCAATCATAAAAAGGCAACTGAGTATATAACCAGAAGGCAATAACACACGGGAAGAAGAAAAGGGAAAAAGGGCTGAGTGCACGGTGGAATTGTAGAGAATAAAAATTTTGAGTGCAAGATGTATATTACGGAACAAGAACCAACATAGTTCGAAAGTGCCAACCTGAAACAGTATCCAAGAATTGGACATTTCGTGAACACGACAACATGAGGATACAAAACAAGCTGACAAGGTCTCTCCAGAAGACGCGAGGCCCCGACGTTCAAATTGTTTTTCCCAGAACATTTAAATGCATAATCTATAACACAGAAGAGAGGACGATGTCGAAATTCGGTAGTCAATTTGTATGTTGCGGAGGGTGTGATTCCAACTGTTTCATACCAGTGTGTCTAGTTCTCACTAGTAAGAGATAATTTAGTATTGAAGATAATGTTTTTAGATACTGTTATATAGTTGATAGGGATTACCATCCGTAAAAAATGGCAATCTTGACCCTGCCAGACCTGGAGTCCGTCTGTCAATTTGTATATAATGAAACTGTGAGCATTGTTTGGAGGACACAGAACAATAGAAGTGCAATGTTGAGCCAGCCAGCCTGTAGGTCTTCTTGTCAATTTGTATATCACAGAATTCTGGGTGCTATTTGTAGGGCACAGAACAATGGAGGCCCAATTTTGAGCCCGCCGCCCGAGAACCGGAGATCCAAAAAGTGGCTAGGTCTGGAATGCAGATCCGTACATGCTCTATAAAATTGCATGTGCATACTTTATAGTCTGATAATACATGGGAAGAAAAAAAGGGAAAAAGGATGAAGGAGTCCATGGTGGAATTGTAGATCACGAAAATTTTGAGTGGAAGATGTATATCATGGAACAAGAAGCAATAGATTTCGAAAGCTCCAACCCGACAAACACGGGCATAAAATTGACTAAGTATGCAAAGGAACATCGATCGGCCGTATTCGTCATGTGAGGATATATATGGAGATGAAGATATGAAACACACCAATGTTGGAACCTGCAATCATAGAAAGGTGAGTAAGTATATAAATAGAAAGCGATAGTACACTAGAAGAAGAGAAGGGAAAAAGGATTAAGTATCTCACAGAAGAACATCTACTATTCGCTTATTAATGAAAATCCTTTCGAACCCTTGGTGAGTTCTCACTAGCAAAGGCATAAATTGTAGATGATAGAAGTTCTTTGGGTGGAATATGTATATGACGAAAGAGGGGACATAGGTGTTGGATACCGCAAACCCGGGACCTGGTGATCACATAATTGGCTAAGTATTGAAAGGGACCACGGTCGGTTGGGCTGATGGTGTGAATATATAGATAAAGAGTTCCAATTTTCGAATCCATGAGGCTGTGATCATATAGCTGCGACTAAATATACAACCACAAAGGGATAATAGAGGGGGAGAAAAGAGGAGAATTAAGAGTTTTCATACATTCCCGTGGACAAATTGTATATTACGGAACTAGAGGCGTTGTTTGCAACTAAATTTGAAACAAAATTTTGAGGTCGTCAATCTGGGAACCCACAATTGAAAAAGTGTGCAAGTACGGAACACAGAAACGTTTTTCGGGACTTGCTTTCGCTAAGAAAGATCTTATTTGCATGTTTCTGGACAAGTTCTGTAGGGATGGTTGGTTGTCCCAACTTTTTCTTATTAATAACACTTTTTTTACGCTTGTTGCATGATGTCGTTCTAGTATTAAACCTTTGGTGTTGCATATATAAAAATAAGTACGAGGATAGGCAGAAGAGGAAACAATGACTAGGACTTCGAGTTTTCATGAACCCGTGAATGCGAGGATCCAAAATAGCATCATAAGGTTTCCCCAGAGGACGCAAGGCCCCGACGAACAAATTGTATAGTTTAGAACATTTGAATGCATAATGTGTAACACGAAAGAGGGGACTATGTTAGAGTCCAGTAGTCAATTTGTATATGGCAAAGAAGCGGGCGCCAATTCTTTCGTACCAGTGTCCAGTTTTCACTAGTAAGAGCACATTTAATGTATATCAGGAAGGACACGGAGTTGGTGGGGATGTAAGGAAATGAAAGATACTTTGAACAAAGTTAATGTATATGAGGAACCCGTGGTGGAATTGTAGATCACAGATGTTTTTAGTGCAAGATGTATATAACGGAACAATAAACAACCAAGTATGGAAAAGAACAACAGTCAGTCGAATTCTTCATGTGAGGATATAGATGGAGATGAAGACATGTCATCCCTCCAACCCTGGAACCAAATATCATAGAAAGGAGACTAAGTATATATCCAGAAAGCGATAAATGGTGAGAAGAAGAAAAGGCGAGTTTGTATGCACCAACCCGGCAACGACGGCCATAAAATTGAATAAGTATGGAAAGGAATAGCGGTGGGTCAGATTTTTCATGTGAAGATACAGATGGAGATGAAGATATGTCATCCCTCCAACCTTGCAACCACCGATCATAGAAATACGACTAAGTATAAAGCCAGAAATCAATAATGGATGGGAAAAAGAAAAGGGGAAAAGGGATAAGTATCTGACAGTCGAAAAACATTTTTTTTTTTCGTTTATTAATGGAAATGTTTTCGAACCCTTGTTGGGTTCTCACTAGTAAAAGCATAAACTATAGATCACTGAAGTTCTTTGGCTCTAAGATGTATATGATGGAACATGGGACATGGGTGTTGGATACCGTGAACCTGAGGCCTAGTGGCCAAATAATTGGCTAAGTATTGGATACTAATATTCATACTAAAAATAGTTTTCATACTAATATATATTAATGGATTGTTTCTGTTTCAAATGCAAATTATCTCCCAATTTACACAATGCTCTTCGGTTCGCAAATTTCGTTGAAACCACAAATTTTTTCACTGCAAGATGTATATAACACAACAAGAAACATGAATTTGCATTGTGGTTTCAATGAGATAAACTCCTTATCATCTATTCATATTGTATTCCTTGCAATGACATGAGAAAACACCGACTTTCCATAAACATTAATATCTAAATTAAATTAAATTTAATCAAAAATTGGTGTAATTTAAATAATTAAGGCAACATCAGTCGTTCCTTTATTAATGCCAAGATTTTTGAACCCCTGGTGAGTTATCACCAGTTAAAGAATAAATTGCAGATCATAGAATCTTTTTGGATGCAATATGTATATGATTGAACATGGAACATAGTTGTTTAATACCACAAACCCGGGACCCGGTGGCTAGATAATTGCCTAAGTTTTTCCCAAGAGGAAGTTTTTATATTTATTCCAATAGTACTCATATTAGTATATATGCACATATATTATCAAATGTAAGAAGTTGCAATATATGCAAGATATTGAATAGGAACATGGCGTCAACACTTGAGCTGCCTTGTTGTAAGTCATTAATTCATTATAATTACGAACCCCGAAGAAGGAAAGCAGGACGGGTCCTCCAATTTCTTTTTGTAAGTATAGGGTCGATGCCACATAAGTATGGACTATGAAAAATTATTCTTCTATGTAAAATGTAAGAAACAAACATAGTAGCCTTTATTTAAATTGAAGTAGTGGGCAGCATAAAGAAAATCTTGTCATCCATGTTTAATGACACACAGGGAAAGAAGGTAGAAAATAAAATGAAAAACAATACCAGATATTGAAAAACACCATTAAAAAAAACCACAATTATTCTATATTCAAATGAGATGGGTTACAAAATACAACTGAGATTATTTGCCATAATGATTGTGATTTGGCCTACTACCAACCAATAAAAAATATGTACATTGATGAAGCTTGTTGACAGTTTTCTTGAGGATCAAATCCTTTATTCATAAAAAATGAGTTGAATATCAATTTTGGGTCTTGGACTTAATTGGTGCTGCCAACTAGATCTATCCCAATTTTTTGAATAGCTTGTCTCTTCCAGATATGGCATGTTTGCATTGGTTGGTTATTCAACATTCCATTCTTTGTCAAGTATTAATTTCCCTATGCCGTCAAAAACTTGGGGTTTAAGGTTATTTCCTTGTAATGTTCCCGACCATCGACATCCGAGACAACTTAGAAATGCGATTCAGGCCCAATTCAAAGTAGAGGGAGTCGTTTATGTGACATCAACTATGGGACGAGAAAAAAATTCAAGTATGTTTTGACTGATATTCTCCCTGTATTCGATCATCTGTTTGGTTGAAAAGCCTACCCAACTGCAAAATGTTATTTTGTTGAAGTGCATGACTTCTTTGGGCAGCACAGGTCTGGAAAGTGTATCAAATGTTGCAGAACACATCAAAACAGGTCTGGAAACTGTATAAAATGTTACAGATCGCATCAGAATATATCTTTCTTCATAGTGGTGGCAGATATGGTGGCCCATAGAAAGGTCTGGAATGTTCGTAGGTGACGCCAAATATGTGGAGTATGTAACTACATCCAGAGGAAACCAAACAAACTTTGACAAAGAACATGGATTTCTGTCAAGTCGGTTACCACACCCAGAAGTAGCTCAACAAACTTTGAAATAGAAACTTTAGTAGTGATAATATGTCGTTTTATACACCCATACAATTTATGTTACCCACTTCTGGTTACATTCGCAAATGGAGTGATATTTTGTGTCATTCACGAACATCAAAAACCATTTTTCAAGCCATGGTAAGTGTGACACCCCCGAGGAAGACAAATTCTTATGAGATCTCTAGAACTTGATACACTTGCCAAATCTGTGTTGTTGGAAGAAACTATATCCTTCAACGAAGAAGTATTTTTCACATGACCTAAAAATCCATTACAACTCCCAACAATAAAACAAAGAATATCAACAAACAAATCTCCAGGCAGGATTTTCAACCAACCAAAGCATCGAATACAAGGATAACACCAACTAGAAGATACTTGTTCTTTTTTTTCCCTCCTCTCTAATTGTTGTTGGATAACATAGTTTTTTTTTTACTCAAAGCTCACATCACATAAAACCAATCTCTCTTCTTTCATTTAGGCCTCAATCGCATCTCTAAGTTGTCTTACATGTCCATGACCAGGAACATTAGAATGAAGGAACCCTAAAGCGCAACTCTTTGATGATAGAGATAAATGGAAATAAGTATTTAAAAGAAACTCTGGATGATCTTCCATATATTTTGTGTTAATTCGTTTTAATGACAAATGTTCTCGATATTTTTGCTTATTAATGCCAATATTTTCAAATATGTATGCTGAATAGTGACTAATAACACATATTAACATTCCCATATCCGAGCATATTCTCAAATATGACATCTAAGATATGCACAATATTAAAGAGGGACATGATGTGAAGGCCTATATGGGTGACACGTTCGTGGACTATGCTGAAGCCTTTAAGAAAACTAAAAGAGCCATTTTTTTCTTTTTTGCAAATTTAAAATGCAGGCAAAAGAAATTACCAGATCCCATAATATTTGCCTGTCTATTCATTTTAATGGGATATGTCCTTGAGATTTCCGCTTATTAAAGCCAATCTTTTCGAACCTGTCTGGTCGGTTGTCACTTTTGAAAGAATAATTAATGTCTATTGGAAAGGGAGGAAGGTAGCGAGGATGGAGGGGAGCGACAAATGCTTTTAAATTTTCTGAACCCAAAAAGGCGTGAACTCGTCAAACTTTGAAAAATTGACTAAGTATGGAAAGGTAGGTAGGATAGACAAATTCATCGCAGGCAGAGGCACGATTGCAAGTTCGAGGAGTGCAGAGTCGAATTGTAGAACATGGAAGTTCTGGGTGCAAGATGTATACACTGACCACGAGCTGGCATAGTTTGATAGCACCTATCGGTGAAGCCACATCCATAAAAATGGCTAAGTATGCAACCGAACGACGATCGATCAGAATGACCACGGAAACGTGGGAAACTATGGAACCAAAAATGTAGTTTACAAGAGGGGAAAAAAAGGGAGAGAACAACTATATCACTCACACAACAAAACATACTCTCATAAATATGAAACCATAGTAAGACATAAACCATGGAAAAAACAATCAAACTTTGAAAACTCGACTAAGTATGGAAAGGCAGGTAAGATAAACAAGCTCATTGTAGGCAGAGGCACAGTTTCCAGTTCAAGGAGTGCAGGATCCAATTGTAGAGCACAAAAATTCTGGGTGCAAGATGTATAAACCAAACATGAGATACCATAGTTTGATAACACCTATCCGCAAAGCCGCATCCACAAAAATGGCCAAGCATGCAACCGAATGACAGTCAGTTGGAATGACCACAAAATCATGAGAAACTATAGAACCAGAAACACAATTTACAAGAGGGAAAAAAAAAGGGAGAGAACAACTATATCGCTCAGACAACAAAACTTACCCTCACAACTATGAAACCATAGTAAGACATAAACCATGGAAAAAACATCGCCATCTATGAAATATAGTTTCAGGTTGACAAGCTCTGGTTCAACGCATAAGAGATGCAATTTACATCGATTGGAATTTTTTTGTATGTTATTTTATATTAATAGTATTTTATGGAGAGTCAATTGAAAAACAATGTAACAAGAGATCCAAATGTGGATGCAACAACCCAACATTGTAATCCATAGGAAAACAAGAACAAGTAGCAAATAACAACCTAGTTAAGAAGCACCAAAAGGCCCAACTGAAGACCCAACCCTGCAAAGTTGAATCAAACAACAATAAAAAACATACAATGAACAAAGAAGCATGCAACAACCAGGCCACTAGAAATGACGCAGTTCCAATCGCGGTTGCAGAACCCAAAATGTGCAAACTGCAACAAGACGAACAAGCAAACAAGAAGAACAACAATAGGCAAATAAGAAATCAGTGGAGATGCAAAAAGCAAGCATGAACTAGTGAACCAACAATGCCTCTGAAGCATATATATAAAAAAAATTGGAAGAAAATGTATTGTAATAGGCCTGCTAAGTAAACATTCAACGTTGCCAAGCCTATTAGGTAAACATTCAAGTCTATCAAAAATGCTCTATAAAGATTTAAGAAAAAAATGCAATGTGACAAGTCTCTGGCGTACCCAAAAAAAATTATTATAATTTATGTAACAATAGTTCGAACACTAGAGAATGTATTCGAAGGCCAAACTTTGGATATGCTAGCATATCAAACATTGCCATAAATTTAGGTACCAGAAAATGCTAAGACAAACATTCAAACTAATGCTAGCATTAATCCATGTTCAACCAATACATACGAAAAATATATGATTCAAAAATACTATACACGATAAAAAAGTATGGATATGTTAACATATCAAACATTGGGAATAGTGAAGCCAACAATAAGACCTCCAACCTGTTATCCAATCAAACCACTACATATATGGTACTTTTTAGTATATAAAAATCAATGTTTTTAGTTCCCTACCTCCAACAATAGAGATTATGAAAATATTTGTGGTCAAAGGACAAACTAATATGAAGTCAATGAATTATCGATCGCTATAGTCCCTCTATACCAACAACAGGGACTATTAAAAGAAACTTTTCTCCTTTGACTCATTCTTTTCCATATTTGTTGATTTTTTCATTTGTTGTGTCAGGTGTCACTTTGTTTCTATTTTAAAAGTTTCATATGGTGTAAAACACTAATTAAGTATTTTAATATTGACAAGTATCTCTCATATAATAATGCAGCCTATGTTCTGGAGAGACCCAGTAGGTGCCATCAAGAATGCATACAATTGGACTAATGGAAACGTTTTTGCAAAGTCAATTGATTTAGGGCATGGTGGCTCCACAACAGTTACTGCTACTCTAGTTGATGGGAAGAAAATTTTTGTAGCAAATGTAGGGGATTCTAGGGTTGTTTTATGTGAAAGTGGCATAGCTATTCAGTTGACTATTGATCATGAGCCAAATATTGAATTCCAAAACATTGAGAAGAAGGGTGGATTTGTGACACTCTTACTAGGTACTAGTACAAATTCTATACATAAATTAATGTTAATTAGAGCCTACTTAAATATTATTTTTGATTTGTAATTGTATAATTCTATGCTTAATGTTCTAGGTCAGCATGATAGAAGGTGAACGAGTTGAATGCATGGAGAGTTTGGGAATTAGACGGATTCTTGAAGTGGATGGATGGACTCAACCTTGGGTTGCAACAGAGGCACCATACAGACTTTCATAGTTGTGAAAGGTGACTAAGGTGAGTTCATGCATAGAGTTAGTGGCTTGGGCAAGTGCGGGTCCAAGACAATTGACTTGAACATGGGTGTAGCCAAGAGTGTCATTGGACAAGGTATGGTTTTTCTAAGTTCTTTCATTTCGTAAAAGGGTTGCGATGAGTTCTTTGAAGGGAAGTTGGGTGACTTGGTGGTTCAAGTCAACAACAACAATCTCCTAAACAAACTAATAGGAAGGAGAAACCTACAAGATTTCACCTGATTCAACAAACCCGCACTTCAAAACAATAGTCTACATATCCAAACAATTTCAAATAAGAGATACCTAAATGATTCCACCTATTACATCAGCGTCTGAAATTCATTAGGACCCAATAAACCATCTTTGGAATAAATATATTTCAGCAATAACATCTCTAGAGGCTCTTGAACTGTACTTCATACAACACTTTTTGAAAATACATTTTAGACATCTCCTTGCATTTGAGTATCAGTCTATTTGATATTTCCTTGGAACTTTGTAATTAACACATAATTGACACTCATAACAATCCAACCTTTGAGAGATCATCAGCCTGATAATTTATCTCTCGATGTATATGATGGAAAGATATATTGGAAAGAAAAGTTGGCCCACCTTTGACAGTTTCCAGAATTGGAGACAGAATCAAATTCCCAAGCATGTAGCTGTCCTTCATCCAATTTATAATCACCTTTAAGTCCCCATAGACTTGCAGCTGAGAAATCCCACATTCCCTTGCCAACTTCATAAGTAGCTTTAATTCCATCAAATCCAAATAATTGTTTGATCCCTTGCCAATATTTTCTTTAAAGACACAAAAATGTTCATTAGGGAATTATAAAGAACCTCTGGGCTATCCTGGAACTAGGAAGGTTCTATGTGATCCTGCACCTGTAGGAAAAAGAAGCGAGCTCAACACCACACACATAACCCTTTCCCTTACTAGATCCATCACCCCATCATATTGATTTATCAATTAGTGGATGGTTATCTTCACATTCCCATAGGTGATGTTGATATTTTCCCATGGCACATAGATGCAGAGGAACAAGAATAGGCTGATTGAGTTTGACTAGTGGCTTGAGCCTTGTTCCATTTTATTTGTGTATCATATTTTTTAATAACATTCTTAAATTTTTATTACTTAATGATGGATGTGATTATATGATCGTATCATTGTATTTTGGTTTGATTCAGACATTATTTATTTTACAATGAGAAATACAATGATTTTTCTATTTTGAATACCAATTTTCAAATTGTATTATTGGCAATTGGATCATGGATGTTGATACTTTAATTGCATAAATGTGATTAATTATGCATACACAATCTTGATTAATTTTTTTTGTGTTTAAAATTTGTTGAATTTTTGTATATTTAATATTTGGGGTAGGGTACCCTATGTTGGGGACCCAATTGTCTCTTGTGATGTCCTCTAAAATTATGGGGGTCTCTCCACGCATCACTAAGATGCATCCCCAAGTCCCATTTTTGTGCCCCTGAAACTGTGTGGAACATTGAAAATATGTCTTTATTCTTATATGCCTTTCCCAACTCCTTTGATATTGTTGTGTCCTAATCCAAAAGTGGTTGGCTTAAGGGTTCTTATATACTTGCCCAAATCCTTTTGTGGGAGTTTTGTTGATTGCAAGATGAAATGCGGGTCTCAACTATTCATAAAGAATTAGATTTCAAATATTTGAATAAAGGCTACTATCCTTATTTATGAGAAGGTGCAATTCATGACACATGAAAGGAGACAAAGATTCCATATTTGTTGATATGACGTGCCACTTGTTCTTGGAGTTCCGAAGCACTAAAATGATCGCAGATTGACTATTGCTAATGGGAATACTATTCGTTTTACCTTTTCTGCAGTATTTTTGATAAATAATCATCAATTTGTGGAGTTTCAGAACTATAAAATATAATAGGTGTGATTGTATGCTCATAGCCAACAAATCTAATATCAATGTCTCAAAAGGAAGCCTCAGTGATTTCTAATATATAGTATCTAATAACACGTGTTAGCTTTCACCCATGGTGGGATGATGTTGTTCGAGATGAGCTCCTTCTTGTGCAAGGGGGAAAGCTAGCACGCACTAGCTTTCTCTAATAGTGGGATGATGTTTTCCGAGATGAGATCATCCTTGTGCAAGGGGAAAAGCTAGCATGTGATAGCATTCCCCCACAGTGGGATGATGTTGTCTGAGATGAGCTCATGCTTGTGCAAGAGGGAAAGCTAGAAAACCATAGCTTTCCTCCATGGTGGGATGATGTTGTCCAAGATGAGCTCCTTCTTGTGAAAGGGGGAAAACTAGCATGCACTAGCTTTCCCCCACGGTGGGTTGATGTTTTCCAAGAAGAGCCTGTGCTTGTGCATGGGGGAAAGATAACTTTACCCAACAGTGGGATGATGTTGTCCGAGATGATCTTGTGCTTGTGCAAGGGGTAAAGCTAGCACACACTATCTTTTCTGCACGGTGGGATGATGTTGTCCGAGATGAGCTCATGTTTGTGCAAGGGGGAAAGATAGAACATGCTAGCTTTCCCCGTTGGTGGGATCATGTTGTCTGAGATGATCTCCTACTTGTGCAAGGGAGAAAGATAGCACATGATATCTTTCCCCCATGGTGGGATGATGTTGTCCAAGATGACCTCTTGCTTGTGCAAGCAGGAAATCTAGCACATGCTAGCTTTCCCCCATGGTGGGATGATGTTGTCCCATAAGAACTCTTTCTTGTGCAAGGGGGAAAGCTAGCACATGTTATATTTCCCCCATGGTGGGATGATGTTGTTTGAGATGAGCTCCTTCTTGTGGAAGGGGGAAAGATAGCATAGTCTATCTTTCCCCCATGGTGGGATGATGTTGTCCAAGATGAGCCCCTACTTGTGCAAGGGGGAAAGCTAACACGTGGTAGTTTTCCCCCACTGTGGGATGATGTTGTCCGAGATGAGATCCTCCTTGTGCAAGGAGGAAAGATAGCATGCACTAGCTTTCCACCAAAGTGGCATGATGTTATCCAAGTTGAGCTTCTACTTGTGTAAGGGGGAAATCTATCATGCGCTAGCTTTCCCACACGATGGCATGATGTTGTCCGGGATGAGCCCCTACTTGTGCAAGGGGGAAAGTTGGCACTCACTAGTTTTCCCACATGATGGAATGATGTTGTCTGAGATGAGATCCTATTTATGCAACAGGGAAAGCTAGCACGCGCTAGTTTTCCCCCACAATGGGATGATGTTGTTCAAGATGAGCTCCTGCTTGTGCAATGGGGAAAGCTAGCAACAACGATGGGATGATGTTGTCTGAAATGAGCTCTTGCTTGTGCAAGGGGGAAAGTGCACGTGCTATCTTCCCCCCACAGTGGGATGATGTTGTCTGACATGAGCTCACGCTTGTCCAAGACATAAAGCCCACCCGTGCTAGTTTTCTCCCATGGTGGGATGATGTTGTCCAAGATGAGCTCCCGCTTGTGCAAGAGGGAAAGCTACCATACAATAGTTTTCCCCCATGGTGGGATGTTGTTGTCCAAGATGAGCTCACGCTTGTGTAGAAGGGAAATCTAGCACATGCTGTATTTCCCCCATGGTGGGATATTGTTGTCCGAGATGCACTTGCGCTTGTGCAAGAGGGAAAGCTAGCACGTGCTAGCTTTCCCCCACGGTGGGATATTGTTGTCTGAGATGAGCTTGCGCTTGTGCAAGGAAGAAATCTAGCTTTCCCCCATGATGGGATATTGTTGTCTAAGATGAGCTTGTGCTTGTGCAAGAGGGAAATCTAGAGTGCACTAACTTCCCCCCATGATGGCATATTGTTGTCCAAGATGAGCTCGTTCTTGTGAAAGAGGGAAATCTAACATGCACTATATTAACTCCATGGTGGCATGATGTTGTTTGAGATGCACTCGTGCTTGTGCAAAGGGGAAATCTAGCACGCGCCAAATTTACCCCATGGTAGGATGATGTTGTCCAAGATGCAATCATGCTTGCATAAGAGGAAAAGCTAGCACATGCTAGCTTTCCCCCATGGCGGGATGATGTTGTTCGAGATGAGCTCCTTATTGTGCAAGGGGGGAAGCTAGCACACGATAGCTTTCCCTCGTGGTGGGATGATGTTGTCCGAGATGAGCCTGTGCTTTTGCAAGGGGGAAAGAAAGCATGTGCTAGCTTTCCCTCATGGTTGGATGATGTTGTCCGAGATGAGGTTGTGCTTGTGCAAGGGGGAAATATAGCACGTTCCAAATTTAACCCCATGATGGGATGATGTTGTCTGAGATGAAATCCTACTTTTGCAAGGAGGAAGGCTAGCATGCACTCGCTTTCCCCCATGGTGGGATGATGTTGTCGGAGATGAACTCCTGCTTGTGCAAGTCCCCTAGAGTGGGATGATGTTGTCCGAGATGAGTTCCTTCTTTTGCAAGGGGGAAAGTTAGAACACACTAACTTTCCCCCAAGGTGGGATGATGTTGTCTGATATGAGTTCCAACTTGTGCAAGGGAGAAACCTATCACACACTATATTTCTCTGACGGTGGGATGATGTTCGGGATGAGTTCCTACTTGTGCAAGGGTGAAATATAGAATGCGCTAGCTTTCCCCCATGGTGGGATGATGTTGTCTGAGATGATTTCCTTCTTGTGCAAGAGGGAAAACTAGCACACGCTAGCTTTCCCCCATAGTGGAATGATTTTGTTCGAGATGAAACCTACTTGTGCAAAGGGGAAAGCTAGCATGCACTAGATTTCCCCCATGGTGGGATGATGTTGTCCAAGATAAGCTCCTGCTTGTGCAAGGGGGAAATTTAGAACACACTAGCCTTCCCCCATGGTGGGATGATGTTATCCGAGATGAGCTCATGCTTGTGCAAGGGGGAAAGCTATCACGTGCTAGAATTCCCACATGGTAGCATGATGTTTTTTGAGATGACCTCTTTCTTATGAAAGGGGGAAATCTATCACGTGCTAGCTTTCCTAGATGTGGCATTATGTTTTCTGAGATGAGATCCTACTTGTGCAAGGGGGAAAAATAACATGCACTAGCTTTCCCCCATGATGGAATGATGTTGTCTGAGATGAGCCCACGCTTGTACAAGAGGGAAATATAGCACGTTCTAGCTTTCCCCCATGGTGGAATGATGTTGTCTAAGACGAGCTCATGCTTGTGCAAGAGGGAAAAATAACATGCACTAGCTTTCCCCTAGGGTGGGATGTCGTTGTCTGAGATGAGCTCGTGCTTATGCAAGAGGGAAATCTAGAACGCGCTAGATTTCACCACCATGGGATATTGTTGTTAGAGATGAGCTCGCACTTTTGCAAGGGGAAAATATAGCACATGATAGCTTTACCCCACAGTGGGATATTGTTGTTCAAGATGAGATCCTGCTTGTGCAAGGGGAAATATAACACATGCTAGATTTCCCCCATGGTGGGATAATGTTGTTCGAGATGAGCTTCTGCTTGTGTAAGGGAGAAAGCTAGCAAGCACTAGCTTTACCCCATGGTGGGATGATGTTGTCTGAGATAAGCCCATGCTTGTTTAAGGGGGAATATATCACACACTAGCTTTCCCCCATGATGGTGTGGTGTTGTCTGAGATGAGCTCCTTCTTGTGCAAGGGGTAAATCTAGAATGCACTATATTTCCCCCATGATGGGATGATGTTGTTCGAGATGAGATCCTGCTTGTGCAAGGGGGAAATCTAGAACACACTAAATTTCCCCCACAGCGGGATGATGTTGTTCGATATGAGCTCTTTCTTGTGCAAGGGGGAAAGATAGAATGTGATAGATTTCCCCCATGGAGAGATGATGTTGTCCGAGATGAGATCTTGCTTGTGCAAGGGGGAAAGCTAGAACGCGCTAGATTTCCCCCATGATGTAATAATGTTGTTCAAGATGAGCTTCTTCTTGTGCAAGGGGGAGTTCTAGAACATGCTAACTTTCCCCCATGGTGGGTTGTTCGAGATGAGCTCCCTCCATGGTGGGATGATGTTGTACAAGATGAGCTCCTGCTTGTATAAGGGGGAAAGATAACATATTGTAGCTTTCCCACACGGTGGGATTATGTTGTCCAAGATGAGATCTTTCTTGTATAAGGGGGAAAGATAACATATTGTAGCTTTCCCCCACGGTGGGATGATGTTGTCCAAGATGAGCTCCTACTTGTGCAAGGGGGAAAGCCAACACACACTAGATTTCCCCCATGGTGGGATGATGTTGTCCGATATGAGCTCCTTCTTGTGGACCATGGTGGGATGATGTTGTCTGAGATTAGCTCCTACTTATGCAAGGGGGAAAGCTATCACATGCTATCTTTCCTCCACGGTGGGATAATGTTGTCCGGGATTGGATCCTGCTTGTGCAAGGGGAAAATATAGCACACTCTAGCTTTCCCCCACAATGGGATGATGTTGTTTGAGATGAGATCCTACTTGTGCAAGGGCGAAAGATAGAACACATATTTCCCCCATGGTGGGATGCTGTTGTCTGAGATGAGCTCCTTCTCATGGAAGGGGGAAAGATAACACGCGCTAGCTTTCCCCCATGGTGGGATGATGTTGTTCAAGATGATCTTATGATTGTGCATGGGAGAAAGCTAGCATGCACTAGATTTCCTACAGGGGGGCATGATGTTGTCCGAGATGAGCTCCTTCTTGTGGAAGGGGGAAAGCTAGCACGTGCTAGATTTCCCCCACAGTGGCATGTTGTTGTTTGAGATGAGGTCCTGCTTGTGTAAGGGGGAAAGCTAGCACGTGCTAGCTTCCCCCCACATTGGCATGATTCTTTCCAAAATGAGATCGTTCTTGTGCAAGGGGGAAATGTAGCATGCACTATATTTTCCCCAGGTAGGGATGATGTTGTTTGAGATGAGCTCCTGCTTGTGCAAGGGGGAAAGATAGAACGCGCTAGGTTTCCCCCACAATAGGATGATGTTTTCCAAGATGAGATCCTGCTTGTGCAAGGAGGAAATCTAGCACGTTATAGATTTCCCCCATGGTGTGATGATGTTGTCCAAGATGAGCTCCTGCTTGTGCAACGGGTAAAGATAGCACATGCTATATTTCCCCCACGACAGGATGATGTTGTTCGATATGAGCTCCTTCTTGTGTAAGGGGGAAAACTAACATGCACTAGATTTCCCCCACCATGGGATGATGTTTTCCGAGATGAGCTCTTGCTTGTGCAAGGATAAAATTTAGCATGCGTTATCTTTCCCCCACTATGAGATGAAGTTGTCTGGGATGAGATCATGCTTATGCAACGGGGAAATCTAGTACACACTATATTTCCCACATGGTGGCATGATGTTGTTCGATATGAGCTCATGCTTATGGAAGGGGGAAATATAGCACATGCTAGCTTTCCCCCATGGTGGGATGATGTTGTATGAGATGAGCTCCTACTTATGCAAAGGGGAAAGCTAGCATGTACTAGCTTTCCCACACTATGGGATGATGTTTTTTTAGATGAGATTCTGCTTATGCAAGGAGGAAAGATAGCATGCAATAAGATTTCCCACATGGGGGAATGATGTTGTCCAAGATGAGCTCCTTCTTATACAAGGAGGGAAGCTAGCACATGATAGATTTCTGCCATGGTGGGATGATGTTGTCTAAGATGAGATCATGCTTGTTTAAGGGGGAAAGCCAGCACACACTAGCTTTCCCACACGGTGGGTTAATGTTTTTCGAGATGAGCTCGTTCTTGTGCAAGAGAGAAATCTAGCACATTCTGGCTTTCTCCCATGGTGGGTTGATGTTTTATGAGATGAGCTCATGCTTGTTCAAGAGGGAAGGATAGAACCCCCCACAGTGGGATGATGTTGTTCGATATGTGCTCGTGCTTGTGCAAGAGGGAAAACTAGTACGTTCTAGATTTCCCCCACAGTGGGATGATGTTGTTTGAGATGTGCTTGTGCTTGTGCAAGAGGGAAATCTAGCACGTGCTAGCATTCCCCACTGGTGGGATGATGTTGTTTGAGATGTGCTCCTGCTTGTACAAGAGATAAATTTGGAATGCACTATATTTCCTCCACATTGGGATGATTTTGTTTGATATGTGCTAATGCTTGTGCAAGAGGTAAATCTATCACGCGCTATCTTTCCCCCACGAGGGAATGATGTTGTTCGAGATGTGATTTGTGCTTGTGTAAGAGGGAAAGCTAGCATGCACTAGATTTCCCTCATGGAGGAATGATGATGTTTGGGATGTTCTTGTGCTTGAGCAATAGGGAAGGTAGCACTTGCTAGCTTGCCCCCATGGTGGAATGATGTTGTTTGAGATTCACTTGTGCAAGAAGGAAAACTAACACGTGTTATATTTTCCCCACGATAGGATTGTCATGGGCCTGGCAAGACTGCAGTTGGGTGGCAAAAACACCCAATGCTCCCAGTCACCCTGCGACACCAACTTATTTTGTTCCATGGCAAGACCACACCGAATTACTCAAACTAGGATACACCTTCACTTAGTTTCATTTGTTATTAGTTATGTCTGTATTTTTCTTACTTAGAATTATTTCAACATTAAAGAATAACCATTGATATAGAACAAAAAAAACATATGTGTGGGTGGCCAAATCCGCCGAACACCCGAAAGACTTCTTTATGAAAAAAACAACAGTGTGGTGAGCCAAACACTCATGCCACACAAGAAATTTTATACAAGGAGAGCTTTTGCTCTGTTACACAAAACCATGAATGAAAACCAAACAAGTATTTCTTCAGCGAGATGCTCCCTTATGTACCCTTCCTTTGTCACCTCATCTACCGAAAGTTCTTGAAATTCTATCCAATTTCATCCATCCCCTTTCCTTGGTTCATACTTTTCCTTTGCCTCAGATTGGTGCGACCCCCCTTTTGCAACAATAGTTCATTTTTTCCAACAAATCCCTTCAATAAAGACTTGCTCATACCTACTCTTCGGTTCTGCTTCCCCAAGGAAGCCCAAGATACCCTCTAGGGTCTACTTGGCTCCTTTTGGAGAAACTCGCCCCTCATTCTTGGTTGTTGTCACATAACTCTCAACCTACGATTATGAAAGACCGTATGTTACCAACCTTTTCCTTAGTGCGCCTTCTCCCTCCTCGGTTCAAACTTCTCTTTGAAATATGAATTCATGGATATCTTGGATGATTTTCCAAATGATTCGCTCACTTGGTTATATAGGTGTGTGCCCTTTCCAAGCGACATGCCCCTTTGTCATTGAGCCAACACACCCCTTTTGGTTGTTTTGTCCACTTAACATTTTTGAGCCAATTTTCCAAAGGGCGCACTCCCTTTTCATGGGCGCACTCTTCCTTGGTCGACTCCTTAATTTTTGGTTTTGGGTGCCCAAGTATTTTTCACATCCGTTCGTTGGCCAATCACTTGGATTAACGTTTGGTGCAAGTCTTCCTTGGTCTATGTCTGTCACACATTCATTTCTTCGGCTCCCCTTAGCGTGTGCCCAAGGCATGGAGCTTCTGCAATCCTTTGGTCCAAATTTCAGTCGGTTGGGCACTCATGCTGCTAGAATTCCCATCGTCCAACTCTCTGTATTTTGGTGAGGGAGCCCATGGATTCCATGGGGCACCCACCTAACTTTCCTCTTTGGTCATCAACCTTCATTGCAAGTCAAGTCTTTGCAATTCATCTTTGCCACGACAATGCCCGAAGATCTAAACTCACCTATAAAGAGCCTGGGCATCCTCTAGATCACCCAAGTAATCATCTTAGCTCATGGAAGGAGAGTGGTCGCCCAACAAAACCCATAGGGAATTACATGGATGATGTTGTTCAAGATGCACTTGTGCTTGTGCAAGAGGGAAAGCTAACATGCACTATCTTTCCCCACCAGTGGGATGATGTTGTTCAAGATGTGCTCTTGTTTGTGCAAGAGGGAAAGATGAAATACGATAGCTTTCCCCCGCGGTGGGATGATGTTGTTCAAGATGTGCTCCTGCTTGTGCAAGAGATAAATCTAGGATGTGATATATTACCCCCACGGTGGGATGATGTTGTTCAAGATGCACTCCTGCTTGTGCAAGAGGGAAATCTAACACACACTAGCTTTCTCTTAGGGCGGGATGATGTTGTTTGAGATGCACTTTTGCTTGTGAAAGAGGGAAAGCTAGCATGCCCTCGATGGAATGATGTTGTTCGAGATGATCTTGTTCTCGCGTAAGAGGGAAATCCAACACGTGCTAGCTTTCCCCCATGGTGGAATGATGTTTTCCGAGATGAGCTTGTGCTTGTGCAAGAGGAAAAGCGAGCATGAGTTATCTTTCCCCCACGATGGGATGATGTTGTCCGAGATGCACTTGTACTTGTGCAAGAGAGAAATATAGCACGTAGTAGCTTTCCCCCATGGTGGGATGATGGTGTTCGATATGAGCTCATGCTTGTGCAAGAGGGAAAGCTTTCCTCCACATTGGAATGATGTTTTTCAAAATGCTCTTGTGTTTGTGTAAGAAGGAGAGCTAGAGCATATTAGTTTTCCTACACAGTGGAATGTTGTTGTTCAAAATGTGCTTGTCCTTGTGCAAGAAGGAAACTTAGCATGCACTAGATTTTCTCCACAGTGGTATGTTTTTGTTAGAAAAGCATTTGTTTCGGTGCAAGAAGGAAACCTAACATGCAATAGCTTTATTCCAAAATGGAATGTTGTTTGAAATGCACTTGTGTTTGTGCAAGAAGGAAAAATAACACACTCTATCTTTCCTCCACAATGGAATGTTGTTGTTTGAAATGTGCTTGTGCTTGTACAAGAAGGAAAACTAGAACACGTTGGCTTTCCTCCATAATGGAATGTTGTTGTTTGAAATACTCTTGTGCATGTGCAAGAAGGAAAGCTAGCACACACTAGATTTCCTCAACCATGGAATGATGTTTAAAATGCACTTGTGTTTGTGCAATAAGAAAAGCTAGCACATTCTAACTTTAATCCATGGTGGAATGATGTTATTTGAAATGCAATTGTGCTTCTGCAAGAAGGAAAGCTAGCACATACTAGCTTTCTTCCAAAGTAGAATGATGTTGAAAGCTAGTATGCGTTAGCTTTCCTCCAAAGTGGAATGATATTGTTCAAAATTCTCTTGTTCTTGTTTAAGAAGGAAAGATAACACATGTTATCTTTCCTATATAGTGGAAAGATGTTGTTCGAAATGCACTTGTGCTTGTGTAAGATGGAAACATAGCACGCACTATCTTTCCTACAATGGAATGATATTCGAAATGCACTTGTGCTTCTGCAAGATGAAAAGCTAACACTAGATAACTTACCTCCATAGTGGAATAATGTTGTTTGAAATGCACTTGTGCTTGTGCAATATGGAAATATAGCACGTATTAGATTTCCTCCACAATGGAATTATGTTGTTCGAAATGCACTTGTGCTTACGGATTAAGGAAGATAATATTCACTAGCTTTCCTCCATACTAGAATGTTGTTGTTTGAAATGTGTTTGTACTTGTGCAACAAGGAAATATAGCATGCATTAGATTCCCTCCACAGTGGAATTTTGTTGTTCGAAATGTGTTTTTTCTCATGCAAGAAGGAAATCTAGCATGCACTAGCTTTCCCCCGCAATGGAATGTTTGTTGTCGAAATGCACTTGTGTTTGTGAAAGAAGGAAAGCTACCACCTGCTCGCTTTCCCCCATAGTGGAATGATGTTGTTCGAAATGAGTTTGTGTTTGTGCAAGAAAGAAAACTAGCATGAGTTGGTTTTCCACCACACTAGAACGATGTTGCTCGAAATGCACTTGTGCTTGTACAAGAAGGAAAGCTAGCATGCTAGCTTTCCCCCACAGTAGAATGGCGTTGTTCGAAATGTGCTTGGACTTGTGCAAGAATGAACCTTAGAGTAGAATGATGTTGTTTGAGATCCACTTCTGCTTGTGCATGAAGAAAAACTAGTACATGCTAGATTTCCCCTACAGTGGAATGATGTTGTCTAAAATGTTCTTTTGCGTGTGTAATAAGGAAAGCTATCACGCCCTAGTTTTCCTCCATAGTGGAATGTTGTTTTTCGAGATGCACTTCTGCTTATGAAAGAAGTAAAACTACCACACACTAGATTTCCTCCACAATGGAATGATGTTTGAAATAAACTTGTGCTTGTACAAAAAGGAAAACTAGCACATGCTATCTTTCCTTAACATTGGAATGATGTTGTTCAAAATGCCCATGTGCTTGTGCAAGAAGGAAAAATACTACACACTAGATTTTGTACATGGTGGAATGATGTTCGAAATGCATTTGTGCTTATGTAAGAAGGAAAGTTATATACCCTAGTATGAAGTCAAAAGGTTGGATTGGCTTGCAATGTTTTTTTCAAGTTAATATCTAACATTTAAATACTTCCTAAGTCTTGGCATGATAAAAAAACATTTGTTGTAATTTCGAGTTTTGATTGATGGGATAATAAGTTTATTTTCATCGTAATCAACTATTTGGAGACATATGTACATCCACCATGTGAGTTAGCCTATCTTTGTAATGGTGACATAATGGTTTCACGACTTGGAAGACATGGTTGATTGGCATTCCAATGTTGAGATACAAAACAAATCCACCTTAACCTTACACTTGAACCATGATACTCAAGTTTATTGTTAAACTTTGTGAATTTTATAGATGTTCAATAATAATATTATGTTTGAAAATTATTTATTGGGCATTTGATAAAGCTACATGGATGCAGCAAAAGAAAGTCAGTGAATTTTTGTTGGGAATTATGTTTAGATGTTGTATAAGTTTGAGTCCTCTTACATGTTATAAAAAAGTCACATAATCTTAATGCTTAATGCTTGTAGAAGCATAGACAAAGTCTACTAGTTTAAATGGTTTTAGAGAAGCCTAGATCTTGTATCAATTGTCATTTTGTTAGTTCTATCTGTTAAAATTGTCTAAATAAGTGATGCCTTAGTTGTTGGCATGTATCATAGAGTGTTAAAGGAACAACCTAGAAGATGAAAATAATGCTTTGGTTGCTTGTTATAAAATGGCTGGCAATTCTTTCAACTTTTTTGTTTAGTAATTTGGTCTTTGAGTACTAGTCTAGTTTGCAAATGCTCGTTGTTTGGTCAAGTGAGTCTAGTAGATTTTTTTTTCTTTTGGCTAGGTGTTGAGTTGTAAGTGTATGATTAAAACCAAGTGAATTATATAGCCTCAAATATGAATCATTGGCTATCTCATTGTCATACACTAGAAAATTAAAAAATGTGAAGTTGTGTTGATTTTGGATATCGAGGGACAATGATAAGGGTTTGCCACCTTTGAATTTAAAGAAATGCCTTTGGTTCTGGTTGTCTCATTGAGTCCTTAGAATTAGACTTGAAGAATAATATCATTGTTACAATGTATGCAATGTCAATGCCTAGTTGTTCCCTCCTACTATACCTTTTAAGTGTTGTATGTTGGGTTTCAATATGAGTTTCAAGCTTATATTGCCTTTGGAACAAACTAACATAGATCCACAATTACGAAACATGAAATATATTCAAATCTAATGTTGTTGTGGGCTATAGATTTTTTTTTGTCATATATGGAAAGCTAACAGTCGCTAGCTTTCCTTTAGGAACAAGAACAAGTATGTGCCATTTCTCAGGGTTAATTTCACTTCCCATGCCCTTTTAGCACAAGCCCATGTAACAATATGAGCATGTTTTTCCCTAGCCCTACTTATGATTCCACTGCATGGCGAGCCATGCTTGTTGGTCTCTAGACAAGGAAAGTAGGTGCTTTCACCCTAACCAAGGTTAGTGTTCTGATGTAGTCACCAAAAATGCACTTACGCTTGTGCTATATGGAAAGTTAGTGGTTTCTACCTTTCTTTCTAGTACAAGCACAAAGATGAAATCAATGCTCCAGGGGTGCCTTAGTCCTAAAAGGCACCATGGTTAGTGTCATTCCTTTGTATGTGCCCCTTTATTGGATCTATAACATGCTAATAAGATCCACAATGATGCATTAAGAAGTGTATTTAAATCTAATGTTATTGATGGCTTTGCACTTGTGATTTTACTAGAAGTAAAGAAAGCGGTCACTAGCTTTCATTCTAGCACAACCACAAGGCTTCGAGATAGCTATAATAGTGGTATTTTTATCCAATTTTAGATTTTATGAATTGTAGGGTGTTATTTCAAAGTGTATATGCACAATATACCTAAGATGGATTCAACTGGGCCCAAGGCTCTTTCACTCAAAGTTGATGCAATCAATGCTCTAAGGGCGATTTTATTCTAAAAATCACCATGATTAGTGTTATGGCTTTATGTGTGCCCATTTATTATCTCTAGAACAAACTAATAAGATCCAATATTATGAAATAAGAAATGTATTTAAATTTGATGTTGTTGTGGACTCTACAGTTGTTCTTGTCATAGATCGAAAGACAATGGTTGCTAGTTTTCCTTCAAGAAAAAAAACAAGTATGAAATCATTGCTCAAGGTTTTTCTTTTTCCATATGCCCTTTTAGCACAAGATCATGTAGTTGTATGAACATGCTATGCCCTCACCATACTTCTGATTCCCCTTTGTGATGAGCCATGCTTGTTTGTCGCTAGACAAAGCAAGGAGGTTCTTTCACCTAAACAAAGGTTAGTGCCCTGATATTGTTATCAACATTGTGCTTGTGATTTTTTTAGAATAAAAGTTAGTGGTTGTGGTTGTCATTGTTGGATTTCCTTCTAACACAAGAACAATGATGAAATCATTTCTCTCGGGGTGCCTTTCTCCTAACAATCACCATTTTTAGTGTTTTTCCTTTGTGTGTACCCTTTGATTTCCTTTGAAACAAGCTAAGAAGGTCTATGATGCAATAGAAAATCTATTTAACATATTTTGTTGTTGGATTTGTACTTGTTCTTGTGTTGTAAGGAATTGTATCTATCAATATCTTTCCTTTTGGCATAAACACAAGCATGCAATCATAAGGTTTCAAGTTAGGTACAATAGTGGGACTCTTGTCCAATTTCGAAGAATATGAATTGTTGGGTGTTATTTCAAGGTGCATATACATAATGTACCTAAGATAGATTCAATTAGGCCCAAGGATCTCTCAATCCTAATGAAAAATCAAGGAAAGAAGCTCCAATGTGGGGTTTGGGTTCATGCAATCCTTTGACAATTTTCTTAGAATTCGAAGCAATTGCAGGGCACATAGTTCTGTTTCTACACTTGGGTTTTATTGTAAGAGGAAATTTATTTGAATGCTTGCAATATATCCTCTTGCTTTTGTGATGAATATTCCTTTGAATTCCTAAGGATTTCTTATGGAAATGGGTTTTGAGCTCTGAATCTAAGATTGAAAATACAATTGAGAGATAAATCTTGAGCCAAAATAACTAGATGTCATATAAATGTGTGACTCTTGCTATCAATCAATCAATTAATTTTTTATGAGACCAAATAATGGTTATGATTTATTTTGCACAGTTTGGTTTCCAATAGATTTGTTGTGCATAGTCACTGTTACAATATTTTTTTTTTTGATTTATGCAAGGTCTATAAAATAAATAATGTACGTTGTAATTTCATTTTAAATATTAGAAAATATTGACATCAATTATTTGGAAGCACTGGTAAAAGTTAAAACACACTGAAAATATTTTTTTTTAACAATAATCCTACTAACAATAGTAACTGTGAAATGAAAGAGTTAAGGTGCAATTCATGGTATAGATCCGACACTTTGAGAGATCAATGAAAAATTCCTTACCAATAGCTTAAATTTATAGTCCACCAAGATTGTATCCCAGAAGTAACATCAGGCTCATTCCATATACTAATTTTTTATTTTACCCTTACAAGGAATGTCAAAGTTTCTTTTTGGTTCCTATTCATTGACTGAAACAACTGTAGACACTTCAAACTATGGGAAAGACTAATATTAACTATATTTAAACCTCCAAGATCCAATATAGGATATGTTATTTCCATTAAACAAATCCAACATGATAAGCTATTTTAAGATCACGTGATTAGTATTGTCACTCCAAATTTGAAATCCACAAAAAACCCACGAAGTCATGGGATTAATATTGTTTCTCCAATGAATATTGAAGAATTATTTTCCTCTAAGGTAACATCTCCTAGAGTAGCAGTCCTTGAACCTTCCATATTTTTTAGATGAGTCCCCAAATACAAGCTCACAAGACCATCCATGCATATATGCATATTCTAAACTAGATGTTACCTCCCATAAATTCACAGGCATTTTCTTAGCCAATTGCATAGATGAAATAGGTTGCAATAGAACCTCAGGGTCTTGGTCATTCTTTGATGCAATCAAATTTCCAGTCTTCCTCATATGGGTTGGGATCCCTTAGTAGAATGTCACATCATTGTGTGGATGTGAAACATCATAATGCATGTGGGTCTCTCTTTTCACCAGCTATGGCTGCAACCTTAAATTCAAGAGATGTTTATTTTTCCCAGAGCAAAAATTAGAGCCATGGTTCTTGTGACTTGGGATTTCATGTGACTCCCAATTTATGGTCTGATTGGGGCTCTCCAACTGGTAAATTTGACTAGGGAGTTAAAAGATAAGATATGAGCAAATTAAAAAAGTTGACCTTATTTGGCACCCTCATAATTATGAAGAACTAGATTTGTCTTGGGTTCAAACACTGGTAAAGAAACTACACCAAATGGTAAATATAGAGGAAACATATGTTGTTTTGTCACATGGAAAGGGGAAAATAGAAAATGTTGATCGTTCAATTTTGGGTGCCTAGATTGAACATATACAACTTGATCATATTGTAACTTGAGATTGCAATTATTTATTTGGAGTTGTGGTAGGGTGGGATGAACTCATTTAAAATTCAATTTTTTTATTTTTTACTATTTCTCTTATAAAATTCCCCATTTTGGTTTAGGAAATAGTCCAATTTTCTATCTTTTATCAAAATTACACTAACAAGAAATTCAGGAAGGGAGTGTGGAAAAAATAAATAGAGAAATTTAAACACACAAAATAGAATTCCTTGTCGTAGGTTGACAAACTGAATATCTCTTGAGCAATAGACTATAGAATGACTATTTTTTTGTGACATAGCAATTAAAGATGTTGTTTTGTTTACTTATCATTAGAAGCTATATATA
>JZKD02S0358781.1:143618-158301 GCA_000966675.3 Picea glauca | reverse complement strand
TTGCGAATGCGAGTAGCCGTCACATCTCTTCTCAGAGATAAGCTGCCACCATTCTAGCGAGTCTTTCACTCTGTATTTTTACAGTCTCTGTACATTTATTTTATTAATAGAAATTATGTATTACTGTATCTCTGTGTTTATGGTTTCATCTCTGATATATTTCTGTTATATTATTGGATATACGCGATATCTTTATGCATTTCTTTAGTATATCTCTGCTCTCATTTCGTGCCGAAAATAATCCGGATCACCTTCTCCATTGTTTAAATTAGATTGAAGATACTCATGAAAAGCATGTTCCCTTGAACCAAAAGAAACAATATTTTTGGATACCTCCCATGCTTCTGTTATCAGTGACATTCTCTTTTTAATTTTTTTCTCTACATAACTTCAACCTGTTGTGAGTAAACTAGAATATCCTTTTAACTTAATAGTGGGTGTAGTTGGCTTAACCATTTACAAAGGACTTGTTGGGATTAGAAGAGGCATTAAGGCAATTTCCAATTCTCTTATCCTTTCCTTTAACTTAGCATTTTTATCTTTCAAACTATCAATAGAATCGTCAAGAGAATCCCCGGTTGCCTTGTGGATTTTTGAAATTTAGGACAGTCGCATGTCCTTCAGGTCGACCTCTGAACAAAAATTTCCATTTTTATTCTTCTGGTCACTTCTTTCTACAATCAACTTTATAGACTCTTTATCAAAAACAACACTTTGAAAAGTGAATGACTCTTCTTCACTAAAGGTCTCATTTCCAACGACTTCCAATAAATAATTTTGTTGAGCCATATTTTATGGTTGTTCCATTACGGGAAATATTTTATCAATATCTACTTCTAACTCCATCTCCTCCAGAGAAAAGATTTGGATGTCACTTTCTATAAGATTATTCTCTTCCTATTGCACTAAATTCTTCCTTTTCTTTCTCACAAAGAGCTTATGTGAACTCTCAATTTTCCCAGGGGGAGGATTCTTCTCTCCCCCTTCACTTGAACTACTGTTGACAACCTTTTTAACTAGGTGGGCTATTGGAGCATTGCTCCGGGATGTGGTATTATTGGGATTAACAACTGGAGATTGAGAACTTCTTTCACCAGGATTGGAGATGTGCTCTTGTTTGTGCAAGAGGGAAAAATGAAACACGATAGCTTTCCCCTACAGTGGGATGATGTTGTTCAAGATGTGCTCCTGCTTGTGCAAGAGAGAAATATAGGACGTGATATCTTATCCCCACGGTGGGATGATGTTGTTCAAGCTGCACTCCTGCTTGTGCAAGAGGGAAAGCTAACACACACTAGCTTTCTCTTTGGGTCGGATGATGTTGTTTGAGATGCACTTATTCTTGTGCAAGAGGGAAAGCTAGCATGCCCTCGATGGAATGATGTTGTTTGAGATGATCTTGTTCTTATGCAAGAGGGAAATACAATGCGTGCTAGATTTCCTCCATGGTGGAATGATGTTTTTCGAGATGCACTTATTCTTATGCAAGAGGAAAAACAAGCATGAGTTATCTTTCCCCCATGGTGGGATGATGTTGTCTGAGATGCACTTGTACTTGTGCAAGAGAGAAATATAGCATGCAGTATCTTTCCCCCATGGTGGGATGATGGTGTTTGATATGAGCTCGTTCTTGTGCAAGAGGGAAATCTTTCCTCCACATTGGAATGATGTTTTTCAAAATGCACTTGTGTTTGTGTAATAAGGAAAGATAGAGCGTATTATCTTTCCTACATAAAGGAATGTTGTTGTTCAAAATGAGCTTGTGCTTGTGCAAGAAAGAAACTTAGCATGCATTAGATTTTCTCCACAGTGGTATGTTTTTGTTCGAAAAGCATTTGTTTTGGTGCAAGAAGGAAACCTAGCATGCAATAGCTTTATTCCAAAGTGGAATGTTGTTTGAAATGCACTTGTGTTTGTGCAAGAAGGAAAACTAACACACTCTAGCTTTCCTCCACAATGGAATGTTTTGTTTGAAATGTTCTTGTTCTTGTACAAGAAGGAAAACTAGAACACGTTATCTTTCCTACACAATGGAATGTTGTTGTTTGAAATACGCTTGTGCATGTGCAAGAAGGAAAGCTAGCACACACTAGCTTTCCTCCACCATGGAATGATGTTTAAAATGCATTTGTGTTTGTGCAATAAGAAAAGCTAGCACATTCTAACTTTAATCCATGGTGGAATGATGTTATTTGAAATGCAGTTGTGCTTTTGCAAGAAGGAAAGCTAGCACATACTAGCTTTCTTCCAAAGTAGAATGATGTTGAAAGCTAGTATGCATTAGCTTTCCTCCAAAGTGGAATGATGTTGTTCAAAATGCTCTTGTGCTTCTTTAAGAAGGAAAGATAGCACACGTTATCTTTCCTATACAATGGAAAGATGTTGTTCGAAATGCACTTGTGCTTGTGTAAGATGGAAACATAGGACGCACTATCTTGCCTACAATGGAATGATATTCCAAATGCACTTGTGCTTCTGCAAGATGAAAAGATAACACAAGATAACTTACCTCCACATTGGAATAATGTTGTTTGAAATGCACTTGTGCTTGTGCAAGATGGAAATCTAGCACGTATTAGATTTCCTCCACAATGGAATTATGTTATTCGAAATGCACTTGTGCTTGTGCATGAAGGAAGATAACATGCGCTAGCTTTCCTCCATAATAGAATGTTGTTGTTTGAAATGCACTTGTAATTGTGCAACAAGGAAAGACAACATGCATTAGCTTTCCTCCACAGTGGAATTTTGTTGTTCAAAATGCATTTTTTCTCATGCAAGAAGGAAAGCTAGCATGCACTAGCTTTCCCCCGCAATGGAATGTTGTTTGTTGAAATGCACTTGTGTTTGTGAAAGAAGGAAAGCTACCACCTGCTCACTTTCCCCCATAGTGGAATGATGTTGTTCGAAATGTGTTTGTGTTTGTGCAAGAAAGAAAACTAGCATGAGTTAGTTTTCCACCACACTGGAATGATGTTGCTCGAAATGCACTTGTGCTTGTGCAAGAAGGAAAGCTAGCATGCTATCTTTCCTCCACAATAGAATGGTTTTGTTCAAAATGCACTTGGACTTGTGCAAGAATGAACCTTAGAGTAGAATGCTGTTGTTTGAGATGCGCTTCTACTTGTGCATGGAGAAAAAATAGTACACACTAGATTTCCCCTACAATGGAATGATGTTGTCTGAAATGTTCTTTTGCATGTGTAAGAAGGAAAGCTATCACGCCCTAGTTTTCCTCCATAGTGGAATGTTTTTTTTCGAAATGCGCTTCTGCTTATGAAAGAAGTAAAACTACTACACACTAGATTTCCTCCACAATGGAATGATGTTTGAAATACACTTGTGCTTGTACAAAAAGGAAAACTAGCACATTCTATCTTTCCTTAACATTGGAATGATGTTGTTCAAAATGCCCATGTGCTTGTGCAAGAAGGAAAACTACTACACACTAGATTTCATACATGGTGGAATGATGTTCGAAATGCATTTGTTCTTGTGTAAGAAGGAAAGTTATATACCCTAGTATGAAGTCAAAAGGTTGGATTGGATTGCAATGTTTTTCTCAAGTTAATATCTAACATTTAAATACTACCTAAGTCTTGGCATGATAAAAAAACATTTGTTGTAATTTCGAGTTTTGATTGATGGGATAATAAGTTTATTTTCATCGTAATCAACTATTTGGAGACATATGTACATCACCATGTGAATTAGCCTATCTTTGTAATGGTGACATAATGGTTTCATGGCTTGGAAGACATGATTGATTGGAGTTCCAATGTTGAGATACAAAACAAAGCTACCTTGACCTTACACTTGAACCATGCTACTCAAGTTTATTGTTAAACTTTGTGAATTTTATAGATGTTCAATAATAATATATTATGTTTGAAAATTATTTATTGGGAATTTGATAAAGCTACATGGATGCAACAAAAGAAAGTCGGTGAATTTTTGTTGGGAATTATGTTTAGATGTTGTATAAGTTTGAGTCCTCTTACATGTTATAAAAAAGTCACATGATCTTAATGCTTAATGCTTGTAGAAGCATAGACAAAGTCTACTAGTTTAAATGGTTTTAGAGAAGCCTAGATCTTGTATCAATTGTCATTTTGTTAGTTCTATCCGTTAAAATTGTCTAAATAAGTGATGCCTTAGTTGTTGGAATGTATCATAGAGTGTTAAAGGAACAACCTAGAAGATGAAAATCATGCTTTGGTTGCTTGTTATAAAATGGATGGCAATTGTTTCAACTTTTTTGTTTAGTAATTTGGTCTTTGAGTACCAGTCTAGTTTGCAAATGATCGTTGTTTGGTCAAGTAAGTCTACTAGCAAATTTTTTCTTTTCGTTAGGTGTTGAGTTGTAAGTGTATGATTAAAACCAAGTGAATTATATAACCTCAAATTTGAAATTATTTCCTATCTCATTGTCATACACTAGAAAATTAAAAAATGTGAAGTTGTGTTGATTTTGGATCTCGAGGGACAATGATAAGCGTTTGCCACCTTTGAATTTAAAGCAATGCCTTTCGTTCTCGTTGTCTCATTGAGTCCTTAGAATTAGACTTGAAGAATAATATCATTGTTACAATGCATGCAATGTCAATGCCTAGTTGTTCCCTCCTACTATACCTTTTAAGTGTTGAATGTTGGGTTTCAAGATGAGTTTCAAGCTTGTATTGCCTTTGGAACAAACTAACATAGATCCACAATTGCAAAGCAAGAAATATATTAAAATCTAATGTTGTTGTGGGCTCTAGATTTTTTTTTGTCATATATGGAAAGCTAATAGTCGCTAGCTTTCCTTTAGGAAAAAGAACAAGTATGTGTCATTGCTCATGGTTACTTTCACTTCCCATGCCCTTTTAGCACAAGCCCATGTAACAATATGAGCATGTTTTTCCCTAGCCCTACTTTTGATTCCACTACATGATGAGCCATGCTTGTTGGTCTCTAGACAAGGAAAGGAGGTGATTTCACCCTAACCAAGGTTAGTGTTCTGATGTAGTCAGCAAAAATTCACTTATGCTTGTGCTATATGGAAAGTTAGTGGTTTCTACCTTTCTTTCTAGTACACGCACAAAGATGAAATCAATGCTCCGGGGGTGCCTTAGTCCTAAAAGGCACCGTGGTTAGTGCCATGCCTTTGTATGTGCTCCTTTATTGGATCTATAACATGCTAATAAGATCGACAATGATGCTTTAAGAAGTGTATTTAAATCTAATGTTATTGATGGCTCTGCATTTGTGCTTTTACTAGAAGTAAAGAAAGCGGCCGCTAGCTTTCATTCTAGCACAACCACAAGGCTTCGAGATAGCTATAATAGTGGTATTTTTATCCAATTTCAGATTTTATGAATTGTAGGGTGTTATTTCAAAGTGTATATGCACAATATACCTAAGATGGATTCAACTAGTCCCGAGGCTCTTTCACTCAAAGTTGATGCAATCAATGCTCTAAGGGTGATTTTGTTCTAAAAAACACCATGATTAGTGTTATGGCTTTATGTGTGCCCATTTATTATCTCTAGAACAAACTAATAAGATCCAAGATTATGAAATAAGAAATGTATTTAAATTTGATGTTGTTGTGGACTCTACATTTGTTCTTTTCATAGATGGAAAGCCAATGGTTGCTAGTTTTCCTTCAAGAAAAAACACAAGTATGAAATCATTGCTCAAGGTTTTTCTTTTTCCACATGCCCTTTTAACACAAGCTGATGTAGCTGTATGAACATTCTATGCCCTCACCATACTTCTGATTCCCCTTTGTGATGAACCATGCTTGTTTTTCGCTAGACAAAGAAAGGAGGTGATTTCACCTAAACAAAGGTTAGTGCCCTGATATTGTTTTTTTTTTGATGAAAACGGTTATAGATTATATTAGGAAGGTGGAATAGCCACTGATTCGATTACAAAAGGGCCTCGAATTTCTTTGGGCCTGCCTTTCTGAAACCATTCTACTTCTATAGCTATTAGACTTTGAAACTGATCTAGTTCCTGTATGCCTTCTAAAAGTACTGGATTATTTACAGCAATGGCTTCTATACAAAATGCCATTTTGCTGGTCAGATCTTGCTGACAGACTGCTAGTGAGATGGATTAGTTCTTGGGGTCTTGATTCTAGTCACTGTTCATCTGAGCCATCTTGGCTTCCAGTTGATCCATTCTTTCTTCGAATTCTTGTTGAGGATTTTTTAGTTCCTTATGCAGCTTGTCTAGCTTCTCCGAAAATCCAATCTTTGTAGTGATGATATCCGCCTCAAGCTGCTCCATTCTTCGACCAGCTTCTGAGTCCAAGTTCTCCAGGAAGTCCAGCTGATGCTGGAGCAATTGCTTCAGATTTTCCAAAGCTTTATCCATTTCCTTTAACCTCTCTTCTGTGCTCGTCTTTCCTGTCGATGATGAGGCCATATCCGGTCGTGTCTCTCCCTACTTGCATCTTTCCCTTCTCTGATGGGTGCTTCACGCTCTCTCTGTCCCTGGATAACTTGCAGGAATGCCTTGAAACTGGATTGAAAGGGGAGGGTTCGCTCTTTATTTTTGTTTCATGCCTTTTCATCATTGCACTTAGATTTACAGGATTTGTGGGGGAAGGGCACGCAGATCTCTTGTCTCCCCCATATCTGAAGTGCCCTTCCTCATGGTACTGAGATAACTCCTTCGACCAACCAAAACCTCTGTCGCGTACTGGTCTTACAGATTCTCCTGATTTCCAATCTGCTGCCAAAGCTTGCATTTGGGAATATGAGAGAGCACGGGTTTGGGTTCAAGGGAGCTCCACACTAGCTATCACCTCATTCACTTTCAGTACCCCCGCCTCCAGCAACGCACCTCTATTGGTTTCCTTGTCAACCTCCCCATTGAGATCCCTTAGCACATGAAAAAAATTATAAGATTTAAAATTCCTTAGAAGGAGGCGTATTTTGTCGAGAAGGTTATTTAGAATAATGCTTTGGGTCTTAGAATGGTTAATTATGGCCTATATAATTATTCTGGAGTCACCGATTATTGTCAATTCTTGGATTCTGAGTTTTTTTGCTTGGTGTAGACCTTGCCAGAGAGCCAAGGCCTCAACTCTGTTGTTGGACTCTATTCCTAGGCCCAAAGCGAAGCGCGTTGCTGTAGCCTCTGTGATATTTTCAATTATCCCCCCTCCCCCAGCATGGCCTGCGTTTCCTTTCGAGGCCCTGTCTAAGAAGAGAATAGGTGTGTTTATTTCACTTTTCCAATTGGCAAAATCCTTCTTGCTCTTCCTAATCTCCCAGTCTTCTTTGATTGGATCACTTGCTTTCTGGGCCTCGAGACCTTGTATCTTGAACTGGCTTAGCCAACACCCCTCTGCTTCTTCCAGCTTATGATTCTTGATTGTAGTGTAGAGATAAGGAGTTGATTCACCCAAGAGAGCTTGAATTTTGGTGACGACTATGGCTGCACTTCTTTGGCTTTCTATGAAGATTCTATGGTTCCTTTCTAGCCAAAGGTTCCACAGGATAAACTTTGGAAGCATTCCCCATAGAAAGAAAGCTTGGGTTCTCCCCTTGACAGCGAAAGGATAAAGAGAGTCCCAGTGGAGAAGGAGGCTTATTAAATCAGGAGGAAGATTGACTGCAATTTGGGGGCCTGTTTCCATCATCCAGACTTCTTTTGAAAAGCCGCAATTTAAGAGAAGATGGTATGTGGTTTATTCCGCATGAAGGAAAAGGGGACACCTGAAGGGTCCTTCCCAGCCACGTCTTCTAAGGTTCTCCCCTGTTTGGATAATCTTGTGCGCCAGGGTCCAGATGAAGAGGTATATTTTTGGGAGAGAGTTGAACTGCCAGATTGCTTTCCAGAGTGTCGGATTAGGCATAGCAGTGGGGACGCTGTTGAAGAGTTGGTAGCCTTCTGCAGTGGTGTAGGCCCGTGTGTTCCTTCCCCATCCTCTTTCGTCTTTGCCTTTCTTTTTTAGGGGGGCCTTCCCTTGAAGACATCTCTTGAGGGTGCACCGGTGATGGTCTAGAGCAGTTGGTCTATTTGGGACTCCCCACCCTTGCCAGGTTTGAAGCCTGTCTGCCCCCTAGATTGAAATGTCGGAAAGTGTCACAATATTTTGACTGTCCATCCAATTTTTGAGGCACAGTAGGTCCTGTTGGAGCTCTAGAGGTGGGTCTCCCATTATTGAGTCTCTCCAGATTTTGATTTTCTTTCCATTTTTTGGCACCCAAGTAAGGTGAGGGCTGAAATGAGGAAGCGCCTTTTTGCAGAGCGCAAAGAAAGGGGAACTTTTTGTTTCTTTGCAGGGAAACTCTAGGCTTCTGTCCCGTGGCCCCCAAAAATATTTCCTCCAAAGCGCGAGTTTACTCCAAGAAGGTTTTCCAGTGACCATCTTCTAGAGCATCTTTGCCCCCAAGGCCATATTTTGAACTCTGGTTTTTTTAAAATTGAGTCCCCCTTCCAGGAAGGGCTTTGAAGTTTTTTCCCAGCTTATCAAGTGCAATTTTCTTCTTGTCTGCCTTCCTCCTTCCCACAAGAAGCATCTTTGAAAAGCTTCAATTCTTTGGATGATTGTGGCAGGGGATAACATCAACGAACTCTGGTAGATAGGGATGCTAGACACCACAGATTTTATCAGAACTGCCTTCCCTGCTAAATTTAACCAATTCGCCCCCCATGAGAAAAATTTATTCTTTAGATTTTCTACCAAATGGTTCCAGTGAGAGGCTCTAGGGGCATTTTTAAAAATAGGGATTCCCAGGTATTTAAAGGCCTCCCAATTAGTATGCCCTTCCATCCCTAGAACTCTTGTTATTCCTAGCATTTCATTTGGCGTGACATTCCATCCATAAATGTTACTCTTGGCCTGGCTTATTTCACTTCCGGAGGCTGCTGCATAAGCATCCAGTTCTTCCTTAAACTTTTTTGCTATTATTGGAATTTCTCCTCCCAACAACAGTGTATCGTTCGTGAATTGTGCATGGTTTATGTCTTTCACCCCTTGCACTATTCTTAGTCCCTGGAGATTTTTGTGAACTTGGGAGTTCCCCAGCTGGTAGCTTAGGACTGATGCTTGAATTGCATAGAGTAGGGGCAAGAGGGGGCACCCTTGTCTTAATCCCTGGAGGCTTTGAAGAAGTTTTTTACCTTCCCATTCACCAACGGGGCTATCCATGGTGATCCGATGCAGGCTTTTATCCAATTTACAAATTTCAAGTCAAAACCAAACTTCCTCATGACTTCAAATAAAAAATCACGTCTGACTCTATCAAAGGCATTAGCGAGGTCCAGTTTAATAACCATACCTTTTTATTTCCTTCAGACACTGGAGTGGATATCCTCTTGAACCAGGATGGTGTTATTGGCAATATGTCTTCCTTTGACAAAGCCGCCTTGGTTTTCAGGAATGATGAGAGGGAGGAGTGCCTTGAGTCGATTGGCTATAACTTTGGAAAGGATTTTATAGCTTGTGTTGCATAGGGAGATTGGCCTGAATCGATTGAAGGAAAGTGCTCCTTTTTCTCTCGGGATGAGTGCCAGGAAGGATGAGTTGGTGCTACCCCCTAGCTTGCTGCTCTGCTGCGATTTCTTAATCATTTTGGTTAGATCCTTTTTGATTATATCCCAGCACTGCTGATAGAATCTGGCAGTGAACCCATCTGGCCCAGGGGCCTTGTCTGGGTGCATCTGATCAAGGGCCTCCTTTATCTCTTGTTGCGTTACATCCCTTGTCAACTTGCTATTGATATCCTCATTTATGAGGGATGGGATAGCAGTGAAAGGGTACCTCTGCTGGTCCATTCCTGTTCCTTGTGGTTCTATATAGAGCATCGCAAAAGCTTCATAGGCTGCTTGTTTTATACCCTCTGGATCTACAATTGTTTTATTCTGGACTTGAACTTCTGTAGTTGCCTTGTATTGTTACCTTGCTTCTGCTTGTTTGTGGAAATAGCTTGTGTTCCAGTCTCCCTCTTTCAGCCATAGGCTTCTTGATTTTTGCCTCCGGTAGCCTTCCTCCGCTCTGCAGGCTTTGTTCCATGGCCTTTGAAGGCTGTCCTCCTGTTGCAAGGTTTTTGGAGTGACCTCCTGATGTTCCATTTATAGCTGGTGGCTCTCGAGCTGGGCTTGGGCTGCTATGCGCATAGCTATTGGGCTTGGCTGGCTCTTTGCCCAAAGCTTTAGGGCTCTTTTTAGTCTTCTAATTTTTTCCTCCCATACATAAAAGGTTGAGCCTTGAACAACGTTGGCCTAAGTTTTAGAAACTAGATCCAGGAAGTCTTTGTCTTGTATCCAAGTTGGGTTGAATCTAAAAGGGATGGGCCCTCTGACTTGATTTTTTTTAATTTCTAGTTGAATTGGCTTGTGATCAGATACACTGTGGGGCAGAATTTCTGCTTTGGCTATGAGTCCTAGCAGCAGGAGGGATATTTGTACTAGGAATCTGTCCAGCCTGGCTGCTATGTGCCCAGGACCGATCCTCTTATTGGTCCACGTGTAAAGTCCCTTGGCCGGTTTGATGTCTAGAAGGTCCTAGGCTGAGGATAAGTCCTCTACCCATTCTCTAGCTGGGTCTCTCACTATGGAACCCACTCTCTTTTCTTCTTGAGCTAAAGTTACATTTATATCCCCACCAAGAATGATATTGTTGAGATTATTTTGCTGGAGGTAGTCCTGTAAGGACTCCCAACAATGTTTTTTTTCCCCCAAATGTTGTGGAACATAGATATTAAAGACACTCACCTGGTAACCCGAGTCTTTGTGAAGGAATTTGGTGTGAATCTAGTGCATGCAAGTGTCAGAGCTGAGTAGGTCTATTTTGGAGGCATTCCACAGTGTGCAGAGTTCTCCTGAGGCGCCTCTGGTGTTTCCAGCTACTCCGAGGCTTCCTTTCCATACATTCAAAAAGGTTTTAAGTGCATCTTGATGGCTCATTTTGGTCTCCTAGAAAAGTAGGATTTTTTCTTTCGAGGCTTTGATAATATCCTTGAGCTCTTCTTCCTTCCTTTTGCTGCCCATTCCTCTACAGTTCCAGGAGGTTATGATCATTATAAACCTTGAGGGGAGGGGTGGCCTCCTTGGGAGGCCTTGGCTTGCTTCCTTGTTTGGCGAATGTTAATCAGCTGCTTGATGGTGGGTTGTGACCCATTGAGGACGTCTTTGTAGGTTTCCTGGTCCCTTTCAGCTTTTTTTGTTTTCCTGTCTCTTCCTGTTTTCTTTGGGGTGACCCAAACTTCGTTTGCCTCGTCTGAGTCACTGCCTATGGAAATCTCCCCTTCCTCTATGTTCTGACTGCCTTCCAACCTTTGGGGGGAGTTATTTTGCGCCCCTTCTTCTTCTGCTGGCCGGTTTCCTTTGTCTTCGGAACTCTGGTTTCCTTTTTCTCCCTCTTGCGCGACTTTGCTTGGATCTGGCTCCCCTTCGTCAACTTCTTTATCCAGGATACTGAAGTTGTTCTCAGGTTCCTTCTTCTCTAAATTTTTGGCGTTCGGTGGGACTGTCTGTTCATTTCTCTGTCCCTTCGCTTTGGATTTCCCCTTCCAGGCCTGTTGCTAGCCTTCTTCCCCTACTTTCTCTGTGGGGGGGTTCTTTGGGTAGTTCCTTTGGAAGTGGATGTATTCGTGACAACCTCTGCACTTAAACAAGAGCTGTTCGTAATCCAGCTTTTGGAAGTGGTGCCAGTCACCGACTTTTACTTTTATTGCTTCGGGTAGACCTACCTCTAGATCAACCTCTACACAGATCCATGCACAAGAGTACTAGTCTCTTGGCTCTGCTATGTCAATGTAGCGTCCGAGGCCATTCCCTATTGCCTGAAGCAAGGTGGGGTTCCAACAATGAATCGGCAGGTTAGGGAGTCTTACCCAGAATGGAGAATCCTTGGGAACTTCTGAGGCAGGGTCAAAGATTGGGGTCCATTGGTTTAAATAGAGTCCATGGGTGCCCATGAAGTACGGGCCATTTCTGAAGATCAAATCTCTATCCTCCTGAGAGATAAATTTGAAAATGAAGTATCCTCACCCAACCGCATAGCACGTAACACTATTTGTGATCATCGGTCTCCAGTTTCGCTGTATCCAGTTGTCTGTGGATCTGGTTGAGGGCCAAAGACCCATGAACTAACCAACAATCCGTGTTCAGAGAGGGATAGGGATACTTTCATTGGAAGTTTGGGCGGCAGATCAATCTCTGGTATAGCGTCTAGTTTCTTGACAAAGCTCGGGGGTGCTGCGGAGGTTGTCTTCTTACTGCAAGCTGTAACCAACTTTCGGAAGGAGGTGGATGGGGAAGGAGGGGGCGAAAGATCCCCTCCTTGGGCTTCCATGGAGATGGTCGAGAGAACCCTAGGTTTTACCAGGGCGCGAGGTCAAGGGTGCGATCCAATTTTTTTCCTCAGTGATAATTTTTTCCTCAGTTGCTGGTAAAAGGTTGATTAGTGCCCTGATATTGTTATCAACATTGTGCTTGTGATTTTTTTAGAATAAAAGTTAGTGGTTGTGGTTTTCATTGTTAGATTTCCTTCTAACACAAGCACAATGATGAAATCATTTCTCTCGAGGTGCCTTTCTCCTAACAATCACCATTTTTAGTGTTTTTCCTTTGTGTGTACCCTTTGATTTCCTTTGAAACAAGCTAATAAGGTCTATGATGCAATAGAAAATCTATTTAACATATTTTGTTGTTGGATTTGTACTTGTTCTTGTGCTGTAAGGAAATATATCTATCGATATCTTTTCTTCTGGCATAAGCACAAGCATGCAATCATAAGGTTTCAAGTTATGTACAATAGTGGGACTCCTGTCCAATTTCTAAGAATATGAATTGTTGGGTGTTATTTCAAGGTCCATATACATAATGTACCTAAAATAGATTCAATTAGGCCCAAGGATCTCTCAATCCTAATGCAAAATCAAGGAAAGAAGCTCCAATGTGGGGTTTGGGTTCATGCAATCCTTTCACAATTTTCTTAGAATTCGAAGCAATTGCAGGGCACATAGTTTTGTTTCTACACTTGGGTTTTATTGTAAGAGGAAATTTATTTGAATGCTTGCAATATATCCTCTTGCTTTTGTGGTGAATATTCCTTTGAATTTCTGAGGATTTCTAATAAAAATGGGTTTTGAGCTCTGAATCTAAGATTGAAAATGCAATTCAGAGATCAATCTTGAGCCAAAATAACTAGATGCCATATAAATGTATGACTCTTGCTATCAATCAATCAATGGATTTTTTATGAGACCAGATAATGGTTATGATTTATTTTGCATAGTTTAGTTTCCAATAGATTTGTTGTGCATAGTCACTGTTACAATATTTTTTTTCTTGATTTATGCAAGTTCTATAAAATAAAGCATGTACGTTGTAATTTCATTTTAAATATTAGAAAATATTGACATCAATTATTTGGAAGCACTGGTAAAAGTTAAAACACACTGAAAATATTTTTTTTTAACAATAATCCTACTAACAATAGTAACTGTGAAATGAAAGAGTTAAGGTGTAATTCATGGTATAGATCCCACACTTTGAGATATCAATGAAAAATTCCTTATCAATAGCTTAAATTTATAGTCCACCAAGATTGTATCCTAGAAGTAACATCAGGCTCATTCCATATACTATTTTTTTATTTTACACTTCCAAGGAATGTCAAAGTTTATTTTTGGTTCTATTCATTGATTGAAACAACTATACACACTTCAAACTATGGGCAAGACTAATATTAACTATATTTAAACGTCCAAGATCCAATATAGGATATGTTATTTCCATTAAACAAATCCAAAATGACAAGCTATTTTAAGATCACGTGATTAATATTGTCACTCCAAATTTGAAATCCACAAAATATCCATGAAGTCATGGGACTAATATTGTTTCTCCAACGAATATTGAAGAATTATTTTCCTCTAAGGTAACATCTCCTAGAGTAGCGGTCCTTGAACATTCCATATTTTTTAGATGAGTCCCCAAATACAAGCTCACAAGACCATCCATGCATATATGCATATTCTAAACTAGATGTTACCTCCCATAAATTCACAGGCATTTTCTTAGCCAATTGCATAGATGAAATAGGTTGCAATAGAACTTTAGGGCCTTGGTCATTCTTTGATGCAATCAAATTTCCAATCTTCCTCATATGGGTTGAGATCCCTTAGTAGAATGTCACATCATTGTGTGGATGTGAAACATCACAATGCATGTGGGTCTCTCTTTTCACCAACTATGGTTGCAACCTTAAATTCAAGAGATGTTTCTTTTTCCCAGAGCAAAAAGTAGAGCCATGGTTCTTGTGACTTGGGAGTTCATGTGACTCCCAATTCAAGGTCTGATTGGGGCTCTCCAACTGGTAAATTTGACTAGGGAGTTAAAAGATAAGATATAAGAAAATTAAAAAAGTTGACCTCATTTGGCACCCTCACAATTATGAAGAACTAGATTTGTCTTGGGTTCAAACACTGGTAAAGAAACTACACCAAATGGTAAATATAGAGGAAATGTATGTTGTTTTGTCACATGACAAGGGGAAAATAGAAAAGGTTGATCATTCAATTTTGGGTGCCTAGATTGAACATATGAAACTTGATCATATTGTAACTTGAGATTGCAATTATTTATTTGGAGTTGTGGTAGGGTGGGATGGGCTCATTTAAAATTCAATTTTTTTTTTTTACTATTTCTCTTATAAAATTCCCCATTTTGGTTT
>JZKD02S0358781.1:72219-118772 GCA_000966675.3 Picea glauca | reverse complement strand
CATGATTTATTTTATAGACCTTGCATAAATCAAGAAAAAAAATATTGTAACAGTGACTATGCACAACAAATCTATTGGAAACCAAACTGTGCAAAATAAATCATAACCATTATTTCGTCTCATAAAAAATCCATTGATTGATTGATAGCAAGATTCATACATTTATATGACATCTAGTTATTTTGTCTCAAGATTTATCTCTCAATTGTATTTTCAATCTTGGATTCAGAGCTCAAAATCCATTTCCATAAGAAATCCTTAGGAATTCAAAGGAATATTCATCACAAAAGCAAGAGGATATATTGCAAGCATTCAAATAAATTTCCTCTTACAATAAAACCCAAGTGTAGAAATAGAACTATGTGCCTTGCAATTGCTTCGAATTCTAAGAAAATTGTGAAAGGATTGCATGAACCCAAACCCCACATTGGAGCTTCTTTCCTTGATTTTGCATTAGGATTGAGAGATCCTTGGGCCTAATTGAATCTATCTTAGGTACATTATGTATATGCACCTTGAAATAACACCCAACAATTCATATTCTTCGAAATTGGACAGGAGTCCCATTATTGTACCTAACTTGAAACCTTATGATTGCATGCTTGTGTTTATGCCAAAAGGAAAGATATTGATAGATATATTTCCTTACAGCACAATAACAAGTACAAATCCAACAAAAAAATGTGTTAAATAGATTTTCTATTGCATCATAGACCTTCTTAGTTTGTTTCAAAGGAAATCAAAGGGTACACACAAAGGAAAAACACTAAAAATGGTGATTGTTAGGAGAAAGGCACCCCGAGAGAAATGATTGCATCATTGTGCTTGTGTTATAAAGAAATCTAACAATGAAAACCACAACCACCAACTTTTATTCTAAAAAAATCACAAGCACAATGTTGATAACAATATGAGGGCACTAACCTTTGTTTAGGTGAAATCACCTCCTTGGTTTGTCTAGCGACAAACAAGCATGGCTCATCACAAAGGGGAATCAGAAGTATGGTGAGGGAATAGCATGTTCATACATCTACATTAGCTTGTGCTAAAAGGGCATGTGGAAAAAGAAAAACCTTGAGCAATGATTTCATATTTGTGTTTTTTCTTGAAGGAAAACTAGCAACCATTGGCTTTCCATCTATGACAAGAACAAATGTAGAGTCCACAACAACATAAAATTTAAATACATTTCTTATTTCATAATCTTGGATCTTATTAGTTTGTTCTAGAGATAATAAATGGGCACACATAAAGCCATAACACTAATCATGGTGATTTTTAGAATAAAATCACCCTTAGAGCATTGATTGCATCAACTTTGAGTGAAAGAGACTTGGGCCCAGTTGAATCCATCTTAGGTATATTGTGCATATACACTTTGAAATAACACCCTACAATTCATAAAATCTGAAATTGGATAAAAATACCACTATTATAGCTATCTCGAAGCCTTGTGGTTGTGCTAGAATGAAAGCTAGTGACCGCTTTCTTTACTTCTAGTAAAAGCACAAGTGCAGAGCCATCAATAACATTAGATTTAAATACACTTCTTAATGCATCATTTTGGATCTTATTAGCATGTTATAGATCCAATAAAGGGGCACATACAAAGGCATGACACTAACCATGGTGCCTTTTAGGACTAAGGCACCCCTGGAGCATTGATTTCATCTTTGTGCTTGTACTAGAAAGAAAGGTAGAAACCACTAACTTTCCATATAGCACAAGCATAAGTGCATTTTTGGTGACTACATCATAACACTAACCTTGGTTAGGGTGAAAGCACCTACTTTTCTTGTCTAGAGACCAACAAGCATGGCTCATCATGCAGTGGAATCAGAAGTAGGGCTAGGGAAAAACATGCTCATATTGTTACATGGGCTTGTGCTAAAAGGGCATGGGAAGTGAAAGTAACCCTGAGAAATGGCACATACTTGTTCTTGTTCCTAAAGGAAAGCTAGCGACTATTAGCTTTCCATATATGACAAAAAAAAATCTATAGCCCACAACAACATTAGATTTGAATATATTTCTTGTTTCATAAGGCAATACAAGCTTGAAACTCATATTGAAACCCAACATTCAACACTTAAAAGGTATAGTAGGAGGGAACAACTAGGAATTGACATTGCATACATTGTAACAATGATATTATTCTTCAAGTCTAATTCTAAGGACTCAATGAGACAACCAGAACCAAAGGCATTGCTTTAAATTCAAAGGTGGCGAACCATTATCATTGTCCCTCGAGATCCAAAATCAACACAACTTCACATTTTTTAATTTTCTAGTGTATGACAATGAGATAGCCAATGATTTCAAATTTGAGGTTATATAATTCACTTGGTTTTAATCATACACTTACAACTCAACACCTAACCAAAAGAAAAAAAAATCTACTAGACTCACTTGACCAAACAATGAGCATTTGCAAACTAGACCGGTACTCAAAGACCAAATTACTAAACAAAAAATTTGAAAGAATTGCCAGCCATTTTATAACAAGCAACCAAAGCATTATTTTCATCTTCTAGGTTGTTCCTTTAACACTCTATGATACATTCCAACAACTAAGGCATCACTTATTTAGACAATTTTAACAGATAGAACTAACAAAATGACAATTGATACAAGAGCTAGGCTTCTCTAAAACCATTTAAACTAGTAGACTTTGTCTATGCTTCTACAAGCATTAAGCATTAAGATTATGTGACCTTTTTATAACATGTAAGAGGACTCAAACTTATACAACATCTAAACATAATTCCCAACAAAAATTCACTGACTTTCTTTTGTTGCATCCATGTAGCTTTATCAAATGCCCAATAAATAATTTTCAAACATAATATTATTTTAGAACATCTATAAAATTCACAAAGTTTAACAATAAACTTGAGTAGCATGATTCAAGTGTAAGGTTAAGGTAGCTTTGTTTTGTATCTCAACATTGGAATGCCAATCAACCATGTCTTCCAAGTCGTGAAACCATTATGTCACCATTACAAAGATAGGCTAATTCACATGGTGGATGTACATATGTCTCCAAATAGTTGATTACGATGAAAATAAACTTATTATCCCATCAATAAAAACTCGAAATTACAACAAATGTTTTTTTATCATGCCAAGACTTAGGCAGTATTTAAATGTTAGAGATTAACTTGAAAAAAACATTGCAAGCCAATCCAACCTTTTGACTTCATACTAGGGTATATAACGTTCATTCTTACACAAGCACAAATGCATTTCGAGCATCATTCTACCATGTACGAAATCTAGTGTGTAGTATTTTTCCTTCTTGCACAATCACATGGGCATTTCGAACAACATCATTCCAATGTTAAGGAAAGATAGCATGTGCTAGTTTTCCTTTGTGTACAAGCACAAGTGTATTTCAAACATCATTCCATTGTGGAGGAAATCTAGTGTGTGGTAGTTTTACTTCTTTCATAAGCAGAAGCGCATTTTGAAAAACAACATTCCACTGTGGAGGAAAACTAGGGCATGATATCTTTCCTTATTACACACGCAAAAGAACATTTCAGACAACATCATTCCACTGCAGGGGAAATCTAACGTGTACTAGTTTTTCTTCATGCACAAGTAGAAGTGTATCTCAAAGAACATCATTCTACTCTAAGGTTCATTCTTGCACAAGTCCAAGCGCATTTCGAACAACGCCATTCTACTGTGGGGGAAAGCTAGCATGCTAGCTTTCCTTCTTGCACAAGCACAAGTGCATTTCGAGCAACATCATTCCAGTGTGGTGGAAAACCAACTCATGCTAGTTTTCTTTCTTGCACAAACACAAACACATTTCAAACAACATCATTCCACTATGGGGGAAAGCGAGCAGGTGGTAGCTTTCCTTCTTTCACAAACACAAGTGCATTTAGACAACAAACATTCCATTGCGGGGGAAATCTAGTGCATGCTAGCTTTCCTTCTTGCACGAGCAAAAACACATTTCGAACAACAAAATTCCACTGTGGAGGAAATCTAATGCATGATATATTTCCTTGTTTCACAAGTACAAACACATTTCAAACAACAACATTCTATTATGGAGGAAAGCTAGCGCATGTTATCTTCCTTAATGCGCAAGCACAAGTTCATTTCGAACAACATAATTCCATTGTGGAGGAAATCTAATACATGCTATATTTCCATATTGCACAATCACAAGTGCATTTCAAACAACATTATTCCACTATGGAGGTAATCTATCTCGTGTTATCTTTTCATCTTGCAGAATCACAAGTGCATTTCGAATATCATTCCATTGTAGGAAAGATAGTGTGTGCTATGTTTCCATCTTACACAAGCACAAGTGCATTTCGAACAACATCTTTCCACTGTATAGGAAAGATAACGTGTGCTATCTTTCCTTCTTAAACAAGCACAAGAGAATTTTGAACAACATCATTCCACTTTGGAGGAAAGCTAACGCATACTAGCTTTCAACATCATTCTACTTTGGAAGAAAGCTAGTATGTGCTAGCTTTCCTTCTTGCAGAAGCACAATTGCATTTCGAATAACATCATTCCACCATGGATTAAAGTTAGAATGTGATATCTTTTCTTATTGCACAAACACAAGTTCATCTTAAACATCATTCCATGGTGGAGGAAAGCTAGTGTGTGTTAGCTTTCCTTCTTGCACATGCACAAGCGTATTTCAAACAACAACATTCCATTGTGGAGGAAAGCCAACGTGTTCTAGTTTTCCTTCTTGTACAAGCACAAGCACATTTCAAACAACAACATTCCATTGTGGATGAAAGCTAGAGTGTGTTATTTTTCCTTCTTGCACAAACACAAGTGCATTTCAAACAACATTCCACTTTGGAATAAAGCTATTGCATGTTAGGTTTCCTTCTTGCACCGAAACAAATGTTTTTCAAACAAAAACATACCACTATGGAGAAAATCTAGTGCATGCTAAGTTTTCTTCTTGCACAAGGACAAGAACATTTTGAACAACAACATTCCACTGTGTAGGAAAGTTAATACGCTCTAGCTTTCCTTCTTACACAAACACAAGAGCATTTTGAAAAACATCATTCCAATGTGGAGGAACACTTTCCCTCTTGCACAAGCACGAGCTCATATTGAACACCATCATCCCACCATGGGGGAAAGCTACTGCGTGCTATATTTCTCTCTTGCACAAGTACAAGTGCATCTCAGACAACATCATCCCACCGTGGGGGAAAGATAACTCATGCTCACTTTTCCTCTTGTACAAGCACAAGCGCATCTCGGAAAACATCATTCCACCATGGGGGAAAGCTAGCACGTGTTGGATTTCCCTCTTGCGCAAGAAAAAGATCATCTCAAACAACATCATTCCATCGAGGGCATGCTAGCTTTCCCTCTTGCACAATCAAAAGTGCATCTCAAACAACATCATCCCACCCTAAGAGAAATCTAGTGTGTGTTAGATTTCCCCCTTGCACAATTAGGAGTGCATATTGAACAACATCATCCCACCGTGGGGGTAAGATATCATGTCCTAGATTTCTCTCTTGCACAAGCAGGAGCACATCTTGAACAACATCATCCCACTGCGGGGGAAAGCTATCGTGTTTCATCTTTCCCTCTTGCACAAACAAGAGCACATATCGAAAAATAGCATCCCACCAGTGGGGAAAGATAGTGCATGTTATCTTTCCCTCTTGCGCAAGCACAAGCGCATCTTGAACAACATCATCCATGTAATGCCCCGTGGGTTTTGTCAAGCGAGCACTCTCCTTCCATGAGCCAAGATGATGACTTGGGTGAGCTAGAGGACACCCAAGCTCTTTATAGGCGAGTTTAGATCTTCGGGCATTGTTGTGGCAAAGATGAATTGCGAAGACTTGACTTGCAATGAAGGTTGATGACCAAAGAGGAAAGTTAGGTGGGTGCCCCATGGAACCCATGGGATCCCTCACCAAAATACAAAGAGTTGGACGATGGGAATTCTAGCAGCATGAGTGCCCAACCGACTGAAAGTTAGACCAAAGGATTGCGGAAGCTCCACGCCTTGGGAACACGCTAAGGGGAGCCGAAGAAATGAATGTTTGACAGACATAGACCAAGGATGACTTGCACCAAACATTAATCCAAGTGGTTGTCCAACGAACGGATGTGAAAAATACTTGGGCACCCAAAACCAAAAATCAAGGAGTCGACCAAGGAAGAGCGTGCCCAAGAAAAGGGAGTGCGCCCTTTGGCAAGTTGGCTCAAAAATGTTAAGTGGACAAAACAACTTAAAGGGGTGTGTTGGCTCAATGACGAAGGGGCACGTCGCTTGGAAAGGGCACATGCCTATATAACCAAGTGAGTGAATCATTTGGAAAATCATCCAAGAGATCCAAGAATTCATATTTCAAAGAGAAGTTTGAACCGAGGAGGGAGAATGTGCATTAAGGAAAAGGTTGGTAACATACGGTCTTTCATAATTGCAGGTTGAGAGTTATGTGACAACAACCAAGAATGAGGGTCGAGTTTCTCCAAAAGGAGCCAAGTAGACCCTAGAGGGTAACTTGGGCTTCCATGGGGAAGCAGAACCGAAGAGTAGGTCTGAGCAAGTCTTTATTGAAGGGATTTGTTGGAAAAAATTAACTATGGTTGCAAAAGGGGGGTCACACCAATCTGACGCAAAGGAAAAGTATGAACCGAGGAAAGGGTATGGATGAAATTGGATAGAATTTCAAGCACTTTCGGTAGATGGGGTGACAAAGGAAGGGCACACAAGGGAGCATCTCGCTGAAGAAATACTTGTTTAGTTTTCGTTCAAGGTTTTGTGTAACAGAGCAAAAGCTCTCCTTGTATAAAATTTCTTGTGTGGCATGAGTGTTTGGCTCACCACACTATTGTTTTTTTCATAAAGAAGTCTTTTGGGTGTTGGGCCGATTTGGCCACCCACACATATGTTTTTTTTTTCTACATGAATGGTTATTCTTTACTGTTGAAATAATTCTAAGTATGAAAAATACAGACATAACTCATAACAAATGAAACTAAGTGAAGGTGTATCCTAGGTTGAGTAATTCGGTGTGGTCTTGCCACCGAACAAAATAAGTTGGTGTCGCAGGGTGACTAGGAGCATTGGGTGTTTCTACCACCCAACCACAATCTTGCCAGGCCCATGACAATCCTATCATGCGAGAAATATAGCACGTGTTAGTTTTCCTTCTTGCACAAGTGAATCTCAAACAACATCATTCCACCATGGGGGCAAGCTAGCAAGTGCTACCTTCCCTATTGCGCAAGCACAAGAACATCCCAAACAACATCATTCCCCCATGAGGGAAATCTAGTGCATGCTAGCTTTCCCTCTTACACAAGCACAAATCACATCTTGAACAACATCATTCCACCATCGGGGAAAGCTAGCGCATGATAGATTTACCTCTTGCACAAGTAGGAGCTCATCTTGGAAAACATCATCACACCATGGGGGAAAGCTAGAACGTGCTAGATTTCCTCCTTGCACAAGCAGGATCTCATCTTGGAAAACATCATCCTATTGTGGGGGAAACCTAGCGTGTTCTAGCTTTCCCCCTTGCACAAGTAGGAGCTCATCTCGAACAACATCATCCCTACCTGGGGAAAATATAATGCATGCTACGTTTCCCCCTTGCACAAGAACGATCTCATTTTGGAAAGCATCATGATAATGTGGGGGAAAGCTAGCACGTGCTAGCTTTCCCAATTGCACAAGAAGGACCTCATCTTAGACAACAACATGCCACTGTGGGGGAAATCTAACACGTGCTAGCTTTCCCCCTTCCACAAGAAGGAGCTCATCTCGGACAACATCATGCCTCCCTATAGGAAATCTAGTGTGTGCTAGATTTCTCCCATGCACAATCATAAGCTCATCTTGAACAACATCATCCCACCATGGGGGAAAGCTAGCACGTGTTATCTTTCCCCCTTCCATGAGAAAGAGCTCATCTCAAACAACATCATCCCACCATGGGGGAAATATGTGTGCTATCTTTCCCCCTTGCACAAGTAGGACCTCATCTCAAACAACATCATCCCATCATGGCAGAAAGCTAGAGTGTGCTATAATTGGCCCTTGCACAAGCAGGAGCCAATCTCGGACAAAATTATCCCACCATGGAGGAAAGATAGCACGTGCTATATTTCCCCCTTGCATAAGTAGGATCTAATCTCAGACAACATCATCCCACCATGGTCCACAAGAAGGAGCTCATTTCAGACAACATCATCCCACCGTGGGGGAAATCTAGTGTGTGTTGGATTTCCCCCTGGCACAAGCAAGAGCTCATCTTGGACAACATCATCCCACCGTGGGGGAAAGCTACAATATGTTATATTTCCCCCTTATACAAGTAGGATCTCATCTTGGACAACATCATCCCACCATGGGGGAAAGCTACAATATGTTATCTTTCCCCCTTATACAAGCAGGATCTCATCTTGGACAACATCATCCCACCGTGGTGGGAGCTCATCTCGAACAACCCACCGTGGGGGAAATTTAGCGTGTTCTAGAATTCCCCCTTGCACAAGAAGAAGCTCATCTCGGACAACATTATTCCATCATGGGGGAAATCAAGCGCATTCTAGCTTTCCCCCTTGCACAAGAAAGATCTCATCTCGGACAACATCATCCCTCCATGGGGGAAATCTAGCACGTTCTATCTTTCCCCCTTGCACAAGCAAGAGCTCATATTGGACAACATCATCCCATTGTGGGGGAAATTTAGTGTGTTCTAGATTTCCCCCTTGCACAAGCAGGATCTCATCTCGAACAACATCATCCCATCATGGGGGAAATATAGTGCATGCTAGATTTACCCCTTGCATAAGCAGGAGCTCATCTTGGACAACACCACACCATCGTGGGGGAAAGCTAGTGTGTGATATATTTCCCCCTTAAACAAGCATGGGCTCATCTTAGACAACATCATCCCACCATGGGGTAAATCTAGTGCTTGATAGCTTTCCCCCTTGCACAAGCAGAAGCTCATCTCGGACAACATTATCCCACCATGGGGGAAATCTAACATGTGTTATATTTCCCCTTGCACAAGCAGGATCTCATCTCGAACAACAATATCCCACTGTGGGGGAAATCTATCACGTGCTAGATTTACCCCTTGCAAAATTGCGAGCTCATCTCTAACAACAATATCCCATCGTGGTGAAATCTAGCGCGTTCTAGATTTCCCTCTTGCATAAGTGCGAGCTCATCTCAGACAACGACATCCCACCCTAGGGGAAAGCTAGTGCATTTTATTTTTCCCTCTTGCACAAGCGTGAGCTCATCTCGGACAACATCATTCCACCATGGGGGAAATCTAGAATGTGCTAGCTTTCCCTCTTGTACAAGCGCAGGCTCATCTTCGACAACATCATTCCATCATGGGGGAAAGCTAGTGCATGTTATTTTTCCCCCTTGCACAAGAAGGATCTCATCTCGGAAAACATAATTCCACGTCTGGGAAAGCTAGCGCGTGATAGATTTCCCCCTTTCATAAGAAAGAGGTCATCTCAAAAAACATCATGCTACCATGTGGGAATTCTAGCACGTGATAGCTTTTCCCCTGGCACAAGCATGAGCTCATCTCAGATAACATCATCCCACCATGGGGGAAGGCTAGTGCATTCTAACTTTCCCCCTTGCACAAGCAAGAGCTTATCTCGGACAACATCATCCCACCGTGGGGGAAATCTAGTGCATGCTAGCTTTCCCCTTTGCACAAGTAGGATTTCATCTCGAACAAAATCATTCCACCATGGGGGAAAGCTAGCGTGTGCTAGTTTTGCCTCTTGTACAAGAAGGAAATCATCTCATACAACATCATCCCACCATGGGGGAAAGCTAGAGCGTTCTAGATTTCACCCTTGCACAAGTAGGAACTCATCCCGGACATCATCCCACCGTCGGGGAAATATAGTGTGTGATAGCTTTCTCCCTTGCACAAGTTGGAACTCATATCAGACAACATCATCCCACCTTGGGGGAAAGTTAGCGTGTTCTAACTTTCCCCCTTGCAAAAGAAGGAACTCATCTCGAACAACATCATCCCACTCTGGGGGACTTGCACAAGTAGGATTTCATCTCTGACAACATCATCCCACCATGGGGGAAAGTGAGTGCATGCTAGCTTTCCTCCTTGCGTAAGCAGAATTTCATCTCGGACAACATCATCCCATCATGGGGTTAAATTTGGAATGTGCTATATTTCCCCCTTGCACAAGCACAACCTCATCTCAGACAATATCATCCAACCATGAGGGAAATCTAGCACATGCTTTCTTTCCCCCTTGCACAAGCACAGGCTCATCTCAGACAACATCATCCCACCATGAGGGAAAGCTATCATGTGCTAGCTTCCCCCCTTGCACAATAAGGAGCTCATCTCAAACAACATCATCCCACCATGGGGGAAAGCTATCATGTGCTAGCTTTTCCCCTTATGCAAGCACGATTGCATCTTGGACAACATCATCCTACCGTGGGGGAAATTTGGCGCATGCTAGATTTCCCCTTTGCACAAGCACGAGCACATCTCAGACAACATCATGCCACCATGGAGTAAATATAGTGCATGCTAGCTTTCCCTCTTTCACAAGAACGAGCTCATCTCGGACAACAATATGCCATCGTGGGGGAAAGTTAGTGCATGCTAGCTTTCCCTCTTGCACAAGAACGATCTCATCTTGGACAACAATATCCCATCATGGGGGAAAGCTAGATTTCTTCCTTGCACAAGCGCAATCTCATCTCAGACAACAATATCCCACCGTGGGGGAAAGCTAGCACGTGCTAGCTTTCCCTCTTGCACAGGCGCAAGTGCATCTCGGACAACAATATCCCACCATGGGGGAAATACAGTGTGTGCTAGATTTCCCTTATGCACAAGCGTGAGCTCATCTTGGACAACAACATCCCACCATGGGGGAAATCTAATGTATGGTAGCTTTCCCTCTTGCACAAGCGGGAGCTCATCTCGAACAACATAATCCCACCATGGGAGAAAACTAGCGCGGGTGAGCTTTATGTCTTGCACAAGTGTGAGCTCATGTCAGACAACATCATCCCACTATGGGGGAAAGATAGCACATGCACTTTCCCCCTTGCACATGCAGGAGCTCATTTCAGACAACATCATCCCATCATTGTTGCTAGCTTTCCCCATTGCACAAGCAGGAGCTCATCTCAAACAACATCATCCCATTGTGGGGGGAAACTAGCGCGTGCTAGCTTTCCCTGTTGCACAAATAGGAGCTCATCTCAGACAACATCATTCCATCGTGTGGGAAAACTAGTGCGTTCCAGATTTCCCCCTTGCACAAGTAGGGGCTCATCCCGGACAACATCATGCCATCGTGTGGGAAAGCTAGCACATGATAGATTTCCCCCTTGCACAAGTAGAAGCTCATCTTGGATAACATCATGCCACTTTGGTGGAAATCTAGTGCATGCTATCTTTCCTCCTTGCACAAGGAGGATCTCATCTCGGACAACATCATCCCACCGTGGAAGAAAACTAGCACATGTTAGCTTTCACCCTTGCACAAGTAGGATATCATCTCAGACAACATCATCCCACTATGGGGGAAAGCTAGACTATGTTATCTTTCCCCCTTCCACAAGAAGGAGCTCATCTCGGACAACATCATCCCACCATGGGGGAAATATAACATGTGCTAGATTTCCCCCTTGCACAAGCAAGAGCTCTTATGGGACAACATCATCCCACCGTGGGGGAAAGCTAGCACGTGCTAGCTTTCCTGCTTCCACAAGCAAGAGGTCATCTTGGACAACATCATCCCACCGTGGGGGAAAGCTATCATGTGCTAGCTTTATTCCTTGCACAAGGAGGAGCTCATCTTAGACAACATGATCCCACCAACGGGGAAAGCTAGCACGTTCTATCTTTCCCCCTTGCACAAACAGGAGCTCATCTCGAACAACATCATCCCACCATGCAGGAAAGCTAGTGTGTGCTAGCTTTACCCCTTGCACAAGCACAAGATCATCTCGGACAACATCATCCCATTGTTGGGTAAAGTTATCTTTCACCCATGCACAAGCACAGGCTCTTCTTGGAAAACATCAACCCACCGTGGGGGAAAGCTAGTGCATTCTAGTTTTCCCCCTTTCACAAGAAGAAGCTCATCTTGGACAACATCATCCCACCATGGAGGAAAGCTATGGTTTTCTATATTTCCCTCTTGCACAAGAACGAGCTCATCTCAGACAACATCATCCCACCATGGGGGAATGCTAGCACGTGCTAGCTTTTCCCCTTGCACAAGGATGAGCTCATCTCGAAAAACATCATCCCACTATGAGAGAAAGCTAGTGTGTGCTAGCTTTCTCCCTTGCACAAGAAGGAGCTCATCTCGAACAACATCATCCCACTGTGGGTGAAAGCTAACACGTGTTATTAGATATTATATATTAGAAATCACCGAGGCTTCCTTTTGAGACATTGATATTAGATTTGCTGGCTATGAGCATAGAATCACACCCATTATCTTTTATAGTTCTGAAACTCCACAAATTGATGATTATTTATCAAAAATACTGCAGAAAAGGTAAAACGAATAGTATTCCCATTAGCAATAGTCAATCTGGGATCATTTTAGTTCTTCGGAACTCCAAGAAAAAGTGGCACACCGTATCAACAAATATGGAATCTTTGTCTCCTTTCATGTGTCATGAATTGCACCTTCTCATAAATAAGGATAGTAGCCTTTATTCAAATATTTGAAATCTAATTCCTTATGAATAGTTGAGACCCGCATTTCATCTTGCAATCATCAAAACTCCCACAAAAGGATTTGGGCGAGTATATAAGAACCCTTAAGCCAACCACTTTTGGATTAGGACACAACAATATCAAAGGAGTTGGGCAAGGCATATAAGAATAAAGACATATTTTCAATGTTCCACACAGTTTCAGGGGCACAGAAATGGGGACCCTACCCCAACATAGGGGACCCTACCCCAAATATTAAATATACAAAAATTCAACAAATTTTAAACACAAAAAAAAATAATAAAGATTGTGTATGCATAATTAATCACATTTATGCAATTAAAGAAGCAACATCCATGATCCAATTGCCAATAATACAATTTGAAAATTGGTATTCAAAATAGCAAAATCATTGTATTTCTCATTGTAAAATAAATAATGTCTGAATCAAACCGAAATACAATGATACGATCATATAATCACATCCATCATTAAGTAGTAAAAATTTAAGAATGTTATTAAAAAATATGATACACAAATAAAATGGAACAAGGCTCAAGCCACTAGTCATACTCAATCAGCCTATTCTTGTTCCTCTGCATCTATGTGCCATGGGAAAATATCAACATCACCTATGGGAATGTGAAGCTAACCATCCACTAATTGATAAATCAATATGATGGGGTGATGGATCTAGTAAGGGAAAGGGTTATGTGTGTGGTGTTGAGCTCGCTTCTTTTTCCTACAGGTGCAGGATCACATAGAACCTTCCTAGTTACAGGATAGCCTAGAGGTTCTTTATAATTCTCTAATGAACATTTTTGTGTCTTTAAAGAAAATATTGGCAAGGGATCAAACAATTATTTGGATTTGATGGAATTAAAGCTACTTATGAAGTTGGCAGGAGAATGTGGGATTTCTCAGTTGCAAGTCTATGGGGACTTAAAGGTGATTATAAATTGGATGAAGGACAACTACATGCTTGAGAATTTGATTTTGTCTCCAATTCTGGAAACTGTCAAAGGTGGGCCAACTTTTCTTTCCAATATATCTTTCCATCATATACATCGAGAGATAAATTATCATGTTGATGATCTCTCAAAGGTTGGATTGTTATGAGTGTCAATTATGTGTTAATTACAAAGTTCCAAGGAAATATCAAACAGACTGATACTCAAATGCAAGGAGATGTCTAAAATGTATTTTCAAAAAGCGTTGTATGAAGTACAGTTCAAGAGCCTCTAGAGATGTTATTACTGAAATATATGTATTCCAAAGATGGTTTATTGGGTCCTAATGAATTTCAGAGGCTGATGTAATAGGTGGAATCATTTAGGTATCTCTTATTTGAAATTTTTTGGATATGTAGACTATTGTTTTGAAGTGCGGGTTTGTTAAATCGGGTGAAATCTTGTAGGTTTATCCTTCCTATTAGTTTGTTTAGGAGATTTTTGTTGTTGACTTGACCCACCAAGTCACCCAACTTCCCTTCAAAGAACTCATCGCAACCCTTTTACGAAATGAAAGAACTTAGAAAAACCATACCTTGTCCAATGGCACTCTTGGCTACACCCATGGTTCAAGTCAATTGTCTTGGACCCGCACTTGCCCAAGCCTCCAACTCTCTGCATGAACTCACCTCAATCACCTTTCGCAACTATGAAAGTTTGTATGGTGCCTTTTTTGCAACCCAAGGTTGAGTCCATCCATCCACTTCAAGAATCCGTCTAAGTCCCAAACTCTCCATGCATTCAACCCGTTCACCTTCGATCGTGTTGACCTAGAACATTAAGCATAGAATTATACAATTACAAATCAAAAATAATATTTAAGTAGGCTCTCATTAACATTAACTTATGTATAGAATTTGTACTAGTACCTAGTAAGAGTGTCACAAATCCACCCTTCTTCTCAATGTTTTGGAATTCAATATTTGGCTCATGATCAATAGTCAACTGAATAGCAGTGCCACTTTTACATAAAACAACCCTAGAATCCCCTACATTTGCTACAAAAATTTTCTTCCCATCAACTAGAGTAGCAATAACTGTTGTGGAGCCACCAGGCCCTAAATCAGTTGCCTTTGCAAAAAAGTTTCCATCGGTCCAATTGTATGCATTCTTGATGGCACCTACTGGGTCTCTCCAGAACATAGGCTGCATTATTATATGAGAGATACTTGTCAATATTAAAATACTTAATTAGTGTTTTACACCATATGAAACTTTGAAAATAGAAACAAAGTGACACCTGACACAACAAATGAAAAAATCAACAAATATGGAAAAGAATGAGTCAAAGGATAAAAGTTTATTTTATTAGTCCCTGTTGTTGGCATAGAGGGACTATAGTGATCGATAATTCATTGACTTCATATTAGTTTGTTCTTTGACCACAAATATTTTCATAATCTCTATTGTTCGAGGTAGGGAACTAAAAACATTGATTTTTATATACTAAAAAGTACCATATATGTAGTGATTTGATTGGATAACAGGTTGGAGGTCTTATTGTCAGCTTTGCTATTCCCAATGTTTGATATGTTAACATATCCATACTTTTTTATCGTGTACAGTATTTTTGAATCATATATTTTTCATATGTATTGGTTGAACATGGATTAATGCTAGCATTAGTTTGAATGTTTGTCTTAGCATTTTCTGCTACCTAAATTTATGGCAATGTTTGATATGCTAGCATATCCAAAGTTTGGCCTTCGAATACATTCTCTAGTGTTCGAACTATTGTTACATAAATTATAATAAAAAAATTTGGGTACGTCAGATACTTGCCACATTGCATTTTTTTCTTAAATCTTTACAGAGCATTTCTGATAGACTTGAATGTTTACCTAATAGGCTTGGCAGCATTGAATGTTTACTTAGCAGGCCTATTACAATACATTTTCTCCTATTTTTTTTATATATATGCTTCAGAGGCATTGTTGGTTCACTGGTTCATGCTTGCTTTTTGCATCTCCACTAACTTCTTATTTGCCTATTGTTGTTCTTCTTGTTTGCTTGTTCCTCTTATTGCAGTTTTCACATTTGGGGTTCTGCAACCGCGATTGGAACTGCGTCATTTCTGGTGGCCTGGTTGTTGCGTGCTTCTTTGTTCATTGTATGTTGTTTATTGTTGTTTGATTCAACTTTGCAGGGTTGGGTCTGCAGTTGGGCCTTTTGGTGCTTCTTAACTGGGTTGTTATTTGCTGTTTGTTCTTGTTTTCCTATGGATTACAATGTTGGAGTGTTGCATCCGCATTTGGATCTCTTGTTACATTATTTTTCAATTGACTCTCCATAAAATACTATTAAGATAAAATAACATACAAAAAAAATTCAGTCGATGTAAATTGCATCTCTTATGCGTTGAACCAGAGCTTGTCGGCATGAAACTATATTTCATAGATGGAGATGTTTTTTCCATGGTTTATGTCTTACTATGGTTTCATAGTTATGAGGGTAAGTTTTGTTGTCTGAGCGATATAGTTGTTCTCTCCCTGTTTTTTTCCTCTTGTAAACTCGTTTCTGGTTCTATAGTTTCTCACGTTTCTGTGGTCATTCCGACTGACTGTCATTCAGTTGCATGCTTGGCCATTTTTGTGGAAACGGCTTTGCGGATAGGTTCTATCAAACTATGGCAGCTTGTGTTTGGTTTATACATCTTGCACCCAGAACTTTTGTGCTCTACAATTGGACCCCGCACTCCTCGAACTAGCAATTGTGCCTCTACCTTCAATGAGTTTGTTTATCCTACCTGCCTTTCCATACTTAGTCGAGTTTTCAAAGTTTGACTATTTTTTCCATGGTTTATGTCTTATTATGGTTTCATATTTATGAGAGTATGTTTTTTTGTGTGAGCGATATAGTTGTTCTCTCCCTTTTTTCCCTCTTGTAAACTGTGTTTTTGGTTCTATAGTTTCCCACGTTTCTGTGGTCATTCTGATCGACCATCGTTCGATTGCATACTTAGCCATTTTTATGGACGCGGCTCGCCGATAGGTGCTATCGAACTATGGCATCTCGTGTTCGGTGTATACATCTTGCACCCAGAACTTCCATGTTCTACAATTCGACTCTACACTCCTCGAACTCGCAACCGTGCCTCTGCCTGCGATGAATTTGTCTATCCTACCTACCGTTCCATACTTAGTCGATTTTTCAAAGTTTGACAGGTTCACGCCTTTTTGGGTTCAGAAAATTTAAAATCATTTGTCGCTCCCCTCCATCCCCGCTACCTTCCGCCCTTCCCAATAGACATTAATTATTCTTTCAAAAGTGACAACCGACCAGACAGGTTCGAAAAGATTGTCTTTAATAAGCGGAAAGCTCAAGGACATATCCCATTAAAATGAATAGACAGGTGAATATTATGGGATCTGGTAATTTCTTTTGCCTGCATTTTAAATTTGCAAAAAAAAAAAAAAGGCTCTTTTAGTTTTCTTAAAGGTTTCAGCATAGTCCACGAACGTGTCACCCATATAGGCCTTCACGTCATGTCCCTATTTAATATTGTGCATATCTTAGATGTCATATTTGAGCATCTGCTCGGATATGGGAATGTTAATACGTGTTATTAGTCACTATTCAGCGTACATATTCGAAAATATTGGCATTAATAAGAGAAAATATCGAGAGCATCTGTCATTAAAATGAATTAACACAAAATATACGGAAGATCATCCAGAGTTTCTTTTAAATACTTATTTCCATTTCTCTCTATCATCAAAGAGTTTTGCTTTAGGGTGCCTTCGTTCTAATGTCCCTGGTCATGGACATGTAAGACAACTTAGAGATGCAATTGAGGCTTAAATGAAAGAAGAGACGTTGGTTTTATGTGACATGAGCTTTGAGTAAAAAACAAACTATGTTATCCAACAACAATTAGAGAGGAGGGAAAAAAAAGAACAAGTATCTTCTAGTTGGTGTTATCCTTGTATTATATGCTTTGGTTGGTTGAAAATCCTTCCTGGAGATTTGTTTGTTGATATTCTTTGTTTTATTGTTGGGAGTTGTAATGGATTTTCAGGTCACGTGCAAAATACTTCTTCGTTGAAGTATATAGTTTCTTCCAACAACACAGATTTGGCAAGTGTATCGAGTTCTACAGATCTCACAATAATTTGTCTTCCTTGGGGGCATCGCACTTACCGTGGCTTGCAAAATGGTTTTTGATGTTCGTGAATGACACAAAATATCACTCCATTTGCAAATGTAACCAGAAGTGGGTAACATAAATTGTATGGGTGGATAAAACGACATATTATCACTATGAAAGTTTCTATTTCAAAGTTTGTTGAGCTACTTCTGGGTGTGGTAACCGACTTGACAGAAATACATGTTCTTTGTCAAAGTTTGTTTGGTTTCTTCTGGATGTAGTTATAGACTCCACATATTTGGCGTCACCTCCGAACATTCCAGACCTTTTTATGGGCTGCCATATCTGCCACCACTATGATGAACGATATATTCTGATGCGATCTGCAACATTTGATACACTTGCTAGACCTGTTTTGATGTGTTCTACAACATTTGATACACTTTCTAGACCTGTGCTGCCCGAAGAAGTCATGTACTTCAAAAAAATAACATTTTGCGTTGGGTTGGGCGTTCCTTCCAATTTTCTGTAATAAAACAAAGAAGTTCAACATACAAATCTTCAGGCAGGCTTTTCAACCAAACAGATGATCAAATACAGGGAGAATAGCAGTCACAACATACTTGAATTTTTTTCTCATCCCATAGTTGATGTCACATAAACGACTCCCTCAACTTTGAATTAGGCCTGAATCACATTTCTAAGTTGTCTCGGATGTCGATGGTCGGGAACATTACAAGGAAAGCACCTTAAACCCAAAGTTTTCGACGGCATAGGGAAATTAATACTTGACAAAGAATGGAATGTTGAATAACCAGCCAATGCAAGCAGTCCATATCTGGAAGAGACAAGCTATTCAAAAAATTGGGATATATCTAGCTGGCAGCACCAATTAAGTCCAAGACCCGAAATTGATATTCAACTCATTTTTTTACGAATAAAGGATTTGATCCTCAAGAAAAATGTCAACAAGTTTCATCAATGTACATATTTTTTATTGGTCAGCAGCAGGCCAAATCGCAATCATTGTGGAAAATAATCTCAGTTGTATTTTGTAACCCATCTTATTTGAATACAGAATAATTGTGGTTTTTTTTTTAATAGTGTTTTTCAATATCTGGTATTGTTTTTCATTTTATTTTATACCTTCTTTCCCTGTGTGTCGTTAAACATGGACGAAAAGCTTCTCTTTATGTTGCCCACTACTTCAATTTAAATAAAGGCTACTATGTTCATTGCTTACATTTTACATTGAAGAATAATTTTTCATAGGCCATACTTATGTGGCATCGGCCCTATACTTAAAGAAAGAAATTGGAGGACCCATCCTGCTTTCATTCTTCGGGGTCCGTAAATATAATGAATTAATGACTTACAACAAGGAAGCTCAAGTGTTGATGCCATGTTCCTGTTCAATATCTTGCATATATTGCAACTTCTTATATTTGATAATATATGTGCATATATACTAATATGAGTACTATTGGAATAAATATAAAAACTTCCTCTTGGGAAAAACTTAGGCAATTATCTGGCCACCGGGTCCCGGGTTTGTGGTATTAAAAAAATATGTTCCATGTTCAATCATATACATGTTGCATCCAAAAAGCTTCTGTGATCTGCAATTTATTCTTTAATTGGTGATAACTCACCAGGGGTTCGAAAATCTTGGCATTAATAAAGGAACGACTGAAGCTGCCTTAATTACTTAAATTACACCAATTTTTTATTAAATTAAATTTAATTTAGATATTAATGTTTATGGAAAGTCGATGTTTTCTCATGTCATTGCAAGGAATACAATATGAATAGATGATAAGGAGTTTATCTCATTGAAACCACAATGCAAATTCATGTTTCTTGTTGCGTTATATACATCTTGCAGTAAAAAAAATTGTGGTTTCAACGAAATTTGCGAACCGAAGAGCATCGTGCAAATTGGGAGATCATTTGCATTTGAAACAGAAACAATCCATTAATATATATTAGTATGAAAACTATTTTTATTATGAATATTAGTATCCAATACTTAGCCAATTATATGGCCACCAGGCCCCAGGTTCGCGGTATCCAACACCTATGTCCCATGTTCCGTCATATACATCTTGGAGCCAAAGAACTTCAGTGATCTGCAGTTTATGCTTTTACTAGTTCGAACCCATCAAGGGTTCGAAGACATTTCCATTAATAAACGAAAAAAAAAAATGTTTTAGGACTATCAGATACTTATCCCTTTTCCCCTTTTCTTTTTCCTGTCCATTATTGATTTTTGGTTTTATACTTAGTAGTCTTTCTATGATCAGGGTTTGCAAGGTTGGAGGGATGACATATCTTCATCTCCATCTGTATATTCACATGAAAAATCCAACCCACAGCTATTCCTTTCCATACTTAGTCAATTTTATGGCCGCGGTTGCCAGGTTGGTGCATACGAACTCGCCTTTTCTTCTTCCCACCCGTTATCACTTTCTGGATATATTCTTAGTCTCCTTTCTATGATATTTGGTTCCAGGGTTGGAGGGATGACATGTCTTCATCTCCATCTATATCCTCACATGAAGAATCTGACTGACTGTTGTTCCTTTCCATACTTGGTTGTTTATTGTTCTGTTATATACATCTTGTACTAAAAACATATGTGATCTACAATTCCACCGTGGGTTCCTCATATACATTAACTTCGTTCAAAGTATCTTTCGTTTCCTTACATCCCCACCAACTTCGCGTCCTTCCTGATATACATTAACTGTGCTCTTACTAGTGACAACTGGACACTGGTACGAAAGAATTGGCGCCCGTTGCTCTGCCATATACAAATTGACTACCGGACTCTAACATCGTCCCCTCTTTCGTGTTACACATTATGCATTCAAATGTTCTAAACTATACAATTTGGTCGTCGGGGACTTGCGTCCTCTGGGGAAACCTTGTGACTCTATTTTGGATCCTTGCGTTCGCGGGTTCACGAAAACTCGAAGTCCTAGTCATTGTTTCCTGTTCTGCCCATCCTCGTACTTATTTCCATATATGCAACACCAAATGTTTAATACTAGAACGACATCATGCAGAAAGCGTAAAAAAAGTGTTACTAATAAGAAAAAGTTGGGACAACCAACCATCCCTACAGAACTTGTCCAGAAACATGCAAATAAGATCTTGCTTAGCGAAAGCAAGTCTCGGCCAGCGTTTCTGTGTTCCGTACTTGCACACTTTTTTGATTGCAGGTTCCCAGATTGACGGCCTCAAAATTTTGTTTCAAATCTTCTGTGAGTTGCAAACAATGCCTCCAGTTCCGTAATATACAATTTGTCCGCAGGAATGTATAAAAACTATTAATTCTCATCTTTTCTCCCCCTCTATTATCCCTTTGTGGTTGTATATTTAGTCGCAGCTATATGATCACGGCCTCATGGATTCGCAAATTGGAACTATTTATCTATATATTCACACCATCAGCCCGACCGACCGCGGTCCCTTTCAATACTTAGCCAATTATGTGATCATCGGGTCCCGGATTTGCGGTATCCAACACCTATGTCCCCTCTTCCATCATATACATCTTGCACCCAAAGAACTTCTGTCATATGCAATTTATGCCTTTTCTAGTGAGAACTCACCAAGGGTTCGAAAGGATTTGCATTAATAAGCGAACAGTAGATGTTCTTATGTGAGATACTTAGTCCTTTTTCCCTTCTCTTCTTCCTGTGTACTATCGCTTTCTATTTATATACTTACTCGCCTTTCTATGATTGCAGGTTCCAACATTGGTGTGTTGCATATCTTCATCTCCATATATATCCTCACATGATGAATCTGACCGATCGATGTTCCTTTTCATACTTAGTCAATTTTATGCCCATGTTTGTCGAGTTGGAGCTTTCAAAATCTATTGCTTCTTGTTCCGTGATATACATCTTCCACTCAAAATTTATGTGATCTACAATTCCACCACAGACTCCTTCATCCTTTTTCCCTTTTTTTCTTCCCATGTATTATTGGACTATAAAGTATGCACATGCAATTTTATAGAGCATGTATAGATCTGCATTCCATACCTAGCCACTTTTTGGATTGCGGGTTCTCGGGCGGGCGGGCTCAAAATTGGGCCTCCATTGTTCTGTGCCCTACAAATAGCACCCAGAATTTTGTGATATACAAATTGACAAGTAGAACTGCAGGTTGGCTGGCTCAACATTGCACTTCTATTGTTCCATGTCCTCCAAACAGCACTCATAGTTCTACGATATACAAATTGACAGACAGACTCCAGGTCTGGCGGGGTCAAGATTGCCATTTTTTACGGATGGTAATCCCTATCAACTATATAACAGTATCTAAAAACATTATCTTCAATACTAAATTAGCTCTTACTAGTGAGAACTGGACACACTGGTATGAAACAGTTGGAATCACACCCTCCGCAACATACAAATTGACTACTGGATTTTGACATCGTCCGCTCTTCTGTGTTATAGATTATGCATTTAAATGTTATGGGCGATACAATTTGAATGTCAGGACCTCACGTCTTCTGGAGAGACATTGTCAGCTTGTTTTGGATCCTCATGTTGTCGTATTCACGAAATGTCCAATTCTTGGATACTGTTTCGAGTTGGCACTTTCGAACTCTGTTGGTTCTTGTTCCGTAATATACATCTTGCACTCAAATTTTTTGTTCTCTACAATTCCACCGCGCACTCAACCCTTTTTCCATTTTCTTCTTCCCATGTGTTATTGCCTTCTGGTTATATACTTAGTCACCTTTCTATGATTGCAGGTTCCAGTGTTGGTGGGTTGACATATCTTCATTTCCATCTATATCCTTGCATGACGAATCCGACCGACTGTTGTTCCTTTCCATACTTAGCCAATTTTATGGTCGTTCTTGTTAATTTGGCTCTTTCAAACTTTGCTTCTTCTTGTTCCATGATATACATGTTGAACTCAAAACTTTCTTCATCTACAATTCCACCACGGACTCCTCGAACTCGCAAGACTCATTCTACCACAGTTCACAAATATTTCAAAGTATTTGTCGTTGCCTTCCATCCCCACTAACTTCCTTTCGTTCCTAATATACATTCGTTGTGCTCTTACTAGTGACAACTGAACATAAAGGTACGAAACAATTGGCATCTGGCCCTCCGAAATATACAAATTGACTACCAGGTTCATATATTGTACTCAAAATTTTTGTGATCTACAATTCCACCGCGGACTCCTTATTCCTTTTTCCCTTTTCTTCTTCTCATGTATTATCATAGGTTCCAGCATTGGCAAGTTGACATATCTTTATCTCCATCTATATAATCACATGATGAATTTTACCGACCGTTGTTGCTTTCCATACTTAGCCAATTTTATGGCCACGGTTGTCGGGTTGGTAGTTTCGAACTCTGTTGCTTCGTGTTCCGTGATGTACATCTTGCACTCAAAACTTCTGTGATATACAATTCCATTGTGGACTCCTTGAACTCGCAAGATTCACTCTACCATGGTTCACAAATGTTTCAAAGTATCTGTCGTTTCCTTCGATCCCCACTTACTTATTTTCCTTCCTAATATATATTGGTTATGCTCTTACTAGTGACTCTTGCTAGTGACAATTGTACACACTGGTACGAAACAGTTGGCATCCGGCCCTCCACAATATACAAATTGACTATCATATTCTGACATCATCCCCTCTTCTGTGTTACATATTATGCATTCAAATGTTCTGAACGATACAATTTGACTGTCGGGGCCTCACGTCTTCTAGGGAGACCTTGTCAGCCTAATTTGGATCCTCATGTTAATGGGTTCACGAAATCTCCAATTCTTAGTCATTGTTTCAGGTTGGCGCATTCGAACTCTGCTACTTCTTGTTCTGTGATATACATATTGCACTCAAAAGTTCTATGATTTACAATTCCACCGTAGACTCCTTAGTTTTTTTTCCCTTTTCTTCTTCCCATGTATTATCACTTTGTGGTTATATACTTAGTCTCTTTTCTATGATTGCGGGTTCTAGCATTGGCGGGATGACATATCTTCATCTCCATCTATATCCTCACATGACGAATCCGACTAATCGTTGTTCCTTCCCATACTTAGCCAATTTTATGGTCGTAGTTTTCGGGTTGGTGCTTTCGAACTCTGTTGCTTCTTGTTTCATGATATAAATATTGCACTCAAAATTTTTGTGATTTACAATTCCACCACGGACTCCTTAGTCATTTTTCCCTTTTCTTCTTCCCATGTATTATCTCTTTGTGGTTATATACTTAGTCTATTTTCTATGATCGTGGGTTCCAGCGTTGGCGGGCTAACATATCTTCATCTCCATCTATATCCTCACATGATGAATCCGACCAACCGTTGTTCATTTCCATACTTAGTCAATTTTATGGTCGCGATTGTCGGGTTGGTGCTTTCGAACTTCGTTGCTTCTTGTTCCGTGCTATACATCGTGCAGTCAAAACTTTCATGATCTATAATTTCATCGTGGACTCCTCGAACTCGCAAGCTTCACTCTACCACGGCTCACAAATGTTTCAAAGTATCTGTCACTGCCTTCCATCCCCACTAACTTCTTTTCCTTCCTGATATACATTAGTTATTCTCTTACTAGTGATATACAAATTTCCCTCTCGACTGTCCTATCATACCCTTTTCAGTGTTACGCGTATTTCACTCAAAAATTTATGAGACATACAATTTGACCCTCGCGCCCTCACCTCCAATGGTTGTACCTTGTAACCCTATTTTGAAGCTGCTTTTTCCCATACCAACGACCTCCATACTTTCTTATTATGAAATTAGAAACCTTTCATGGTAACAGTTGACGATGCAGGAACCCTCAACATTGTCATTAATGAGCGAAACAGTCGAGGAGATCTCTCATTATTACGCATTAAACTAAGATCTGCGGAGAGTTATATTTTCCTTTCCGATTGTTCATCTCAAACACGCGTCATCATGTTGTCCCACTCAAGAAATCTACAATTCTTAATCGCTCATTGTCGTATCCACCATGTTAGCATTTCTATGTATGCAATTACTAGTGTTTAATGCTAACAACGCATGATGCAATAGCCATTCAAATTGTCATTAATGAACGAAATTATCGAGGAGATCTGCCATTCACATGCATTGGACCAAGATTTGTCCAAGGTTATGTTATCCCTTCCAACTTTTCATTTCATTCATCGTCTGGAGAAAAAAAATGTTCTTGTAGACTTATGGCAGCAGGTTGAGAGTCGTTTTGTGGAGATACAGTAAATATCTTCGAACATCGGGACCAGAACTTCTAGTGGTCCAGGGCATACTTTTACTATTCATCCCATTTCGCCCAGAACGAAGTGATTTGGACCTCTGGAATCACTCATGAAGGTTGTGTCCCTGAGGTTTTTGATTGTAAGGAGGTGGTCTCTTGGTGCATCGAAAAATATATTCCAAGCCAAATAATTATTCCACTATGCGACCATTCTCCTATTTCTTTGTCATCTCAGGTCTTCTGCAAGATGTTAAAATTGCCAGAGCTAACATTGACGTTCAGAGGACAAGACTTCAAGAAGTTCCTAGAAAAACATGATAACATGTTGGAAATCTTAGCCAAGTTCCTCAAAGACCCGACAACAATTCCTGAAGATATCACAAAGTTGCAGGTAATTTCCTTTAGAAATCCATTGCAGGAAATTGCTTGGTTGTTTACAAGACTAACGGGACAGGCATTCACGACAAGCATTTCCCATATAATTATTTATATTTTCTACTTCACAATCAAGGAACAATTCATTTTCGATTGGGGGAAGCTAATTTCCATTGAGATATGATCCCAGTTGTCATGATTCAAAGAATCGAATAAATTTTATATGTCATCCTACTTGATTTTCTCAATAGTGCATTATTGTCTGTTTCCAAAAAAAATTATTTCAAATAAAATAAACTGTGGATTCGACCCAATAACATTCTGGTACCAGGCCTTGTGGAGGCATAAGGCCTCCCATTTTTTTTATGAAGTTTTTAATGTCTTTGTCTCAGTTTTCAAAGATTTATTGTTAGGGAAGGATTCTCTGCGGATGCTTGGCCAGACAACCAAGTTTTTGAACGGGAAGGGCACACTTGAACAAAAGTAAAATCAGAGTGTACTCATGGTATTTGTCTCTAAGGAAAATCCTACTTTCCTTCCATGCCACATCACGGACAAGATGTTTGTTGCAGAAATAGAAAGGAAATACAACCATTGGTTGCATTTTTTCCATGATAAGAAAAAAAAACAGTTCATTTCTCTGCCCTGGAAAGTCAAAGACTTCGTGCACAAAAACGTCAATAAGATTGATGAATTTGTCATCCATTTCAAGAAATTGAACCTAACGTATGCTGAAAGGATAAAAGGGTTTGACCCTAATGGGATTTTTCGAGAACATTTACTGGAAATTGGCTTTAACAGTTGTTTTATCCATAGACACTTGACCGAAGATAGGGACAGTGATAACAACAATCCTGCTTCTGGCGATTGCGGCGCAGATACATTGCAAAGAGTGACTGAATTGTATAGACAACAAGGAAAATTATCCGATGAGAAGAGTGCCCAGTCCCCCGCTAGCACTCCCATGAGCACGACATCACAGAGCATCGCTTCAATGGCCCACCCCAGTAAGAAAGAAACCCAGAAATATTTGAACGGAGGAGGAGATAAGAACCCTCCTCACATAAAAATTGATAGTTCTTACAAAATTCCACTGACGAAGAAGAGAAAAAACAATGCAGGGAAGGCGAACAAACCTGAAATTGAAAGTGAACAGGTGCAACTTGAAATTGAAACTGAGCACATGCACAAAATTAGTTCATCTGCAGTGGAAATAGCTGAGACCAAAATTTTTGACGAAGATGAATCCTTCGTATTCCAAAGCGTTTTTTTTTACATCCAATCTAAAATTATGGTCATTTAAAAGAGAGATGTAACAAAAAGGTAAGGCAAATATCGCACGGAGATTAACTTTAGGAAAATGCGGTCATCCCAAATCTCCCTATTTCACCAAGTAATCAGTGATGCTCTTCATGATTCCATTGGAGGAATTGAAGCAGAAAAAGCCAGATTGAAAGACCACCTCAACGAATTTGAGCAGGGTTTCATTTACACCCTAGAATTTGCCAATCCTCTAGCAAAAATTGTGTTTTCTACCACTGCAGCCAAGATGAAAGTATCCTCTACCCTACTTACATTCTCTAGATCCCTTGTAGAGAATAACATCAACAAAAGAATGTAGCTAGTTACTGAATCCAGGGAAACATCGCAAAATTTAGTTTTCTTTCGAAAGAAGGAAAATGATTTGCTCAAACATTTGGAGACAAATTTAAAAAATGATCATCAATTATGTGAACAGGTGCTGACCCATTTTTCCAACCATGTCGTCAACACATTGGAATTGAAAAGAATACAAGAGAAAATCCCCTCCCCAAATAGGACCAAAAAATTAAAATCATGCTGGAAAAAGAAAGTTAAGAACTTGGAGCTCATTGTCGAATCATGTAAACAAGCCATATTAGAAAAGGAAGATTTATTCACAAGCCTGATCCAAATAGACTTAGCCGGAAGTACCAATGAGGTTCAAGACCCAAACTTGATTCTCAAATTCTTTTCAATGACCAAATAATCCTTCCATGAACAACTTGATATTTTAAAGGGGTTGTCTTTCGAAAAATTTTACGGCATACTTGAACATCATGTAGATGAGATCGAGCGCTGGGTACTGGACTATGCGGCACACAATGAAGAAATTGAACAGAGTCTGCATAGTATTTCAATGGATCTAAGGAAATTATAAAATGACCTTTACGACATAGAAATCCAGGATAAAATCAACATGGCCCCCATGAGAAGCTACATCGAAGAATGGACAACCTCCTACAGGAAGGGCAACAATCGGTCGACACGACTCCACTAACCATCGACGACACCCAAAAAAATGCATCGTCTTCGTAGTAAGTTTATATTGGCATCTTGTTTTCTTTATCAATCCACTTTAAGTCTATATTGTCATCTTGTTTTCTTTATCAATCCATTTATTACCTCTTTAAATAGAAAACTATAACCAAAGATTCATAACTTCCAATTTCTTCTTTTCAAGTCTTCCTCTCTACCATTGTGCACTTCTTCTTTCGACATTCCTAATTCTTGTACTTATTTATTTTTATGGTCCGCGGGAGCCCCAATCCTAGTCTATATGACAAACGCATTTAAATTTCCAGAAATATGTAACAAACATTATTATTTTTTGATAAATTTCAAAGAAAACTGATTCGGGAATGCCTTTATTGTATGCTAAATTTTGGGTGTCCATGAACTTTTGTTGTTTGTTCCAAAGAAAACTAATTCGAGAATGCTACATTTTTTGTGTCCTATTGTATGCTAAAAAAAAATTATCTGGGAACCTTTGTTGATGTAACAGACGTTACTACTTTCAAAGAAAACTAATTCGATAATGCCTTTGTTGCACGACGTTGTTACTATTCTACTATATGCTAGATTTTTGGTGTCCACGAACCTATAATTTGATAAATTTCAATTTGTTTTGTGTCCAGAAGCCTTTCTTTTAAATAAAACTAATTCGGGAATGCTAATTTTTTTGTTTTTTTGTCCACGAACCTATGTAACAGACCTTATTACTATTCTATTGTATGTTTTTAAATGTTGATGTAATTTCCAGAATTATGTAACAGACATTTTTAATTTTTTATAAATTTCAAAGAAAACTGATTCGGGAATGCCTATCCAGGAACCTTTGTTGTTTGTTTCAAAGAAAACTAATTCAGGAATGCTAGATTTTTTGTGTCTTATTGTATGCCAAAAAAAAATTCTCCAGGAACCTTTGTTGATCTAACAGACATTATTACTTTCTAAGAAAACTAATTCGGGAATGCCTTTATTGCACGATGTTGTTACTATTCTATTGTATGCTAAATTTATGGTGTCCAGGAACCTATAATTTCATAAATTTCAATTTCTTTTGTGTCTGGGAGCCCTTGTTTTAAAGAAAACTAATTTGTGAATGCTATTTTTTTTGTATTTTTGTCCACAAACCTATGTAACAAATGTTATTACTATTCTATTGTATGTTAAATTTTTTGTGTCCAAGAACCTTTTAAATGTTCTTGCACGACGTTGTTACTATTCTATTGTATGCTAAATTTATGGTGAGTCTTTCTTGCAAGACATTGTTACTATTCTATTGTATGCTAAATTAATCGTGTCGAGGAACCTATAATTTGATAAATTTCAATTTCTTTCGTGTCCAGGAGCCCTTGTTTTAAAGAAAACTAATTTGGGAATGCTAAACTTCTTATGTTTTTGTCCACGAACCTATGTAACAGACGTTATTACTATTCTATTGTATGCTGAATTTTTTGTGTCCAAGAACCTTTTAAATGTTGATGTAACAAATGTTCTTACTATGAACCTTATTATCTTATTATTATTGTACACAAAAACATTTGTGTTGAGCCTCCTTTTAAATATTTCCTGTACTATCAAACTTAGATACTAGGTTTTTTGTTTTTGTCCACGAACCTATGTAACAGACGTTATTACTATTCTATTGTATGCTAATTTTTTTGTGTCCAATAACCTTTTAAATGTTGATGTAACAAACGTTCTTACTAGGAACCTTATTATCTTATTATTATTGTACACAAAAAAAAAATTGTCGAGGCTCCTTTTAAATCTTTCCTGTACTATCAAACTTAGATACTAGGAACCTTTGTTGATGTACCACACATTACTAGTTTTTGATAAATTTCAAATTAAACTAATTCAAGAATACTAAATTCTACATGGATACCACATGTACTTCACCTTGCTACCCACGTGTCTGTACTCAGTTGCATTTATTCTCATTCTAACTTGGCAGGGACTACGTTGTCATGCAACACTTGTTATAATCAAAAGATGATAATAGTATCTCTGATGACTGCAAAAAAAACTCGAGGTCTTACAACAAAACAAACTTTGCAGTTTCGACAATAATGCACAAAGACCAATTAATTCTTCAAATCCCTAGTTACATAATAATTTTGAAAAGATCAATGCGATAGCACAAGTGTCCTCGCTTTTAAGTCTAGTACAACCACCTTGGAGTGCCTTACGATAACATGCTCTTATCCCAAATCAAAATCCAATAAAAATAATAAAATGAAACTAAACCAAACTAAATTAAAGTAACTGGCATAAAACTAAACTAAATATAAATAATAGAAACTAAACTGTAATTAAAAAATAATAAAATTAAAAGTAAGAACTAAAATATGATAAATCTAAACAATAAAAAATATTATGCAAAGTAAAAAGACTAGAAAGAAAGAAGGAAAAACAAAAACTCCCCTATCACTCCATAAATTCACCATTCATTACCTCCTGAATATGAGGCTAAAAGGATTTCTTGGTTGTGCAAGGCTAAAGCACAGTTGGTTTGTAAAGTAGAGATTGTCTTGTAAAGTATGTGGGTAATCTCACATAGCTACAATTTTAGCTGTAATTTTCTGATGGGGAAATTGAGTTGTTAATTTTATAAGAGAAACTTGAAATTATTAAGTTTTTTAATATTGTTGGAGATAGTTGGTTTCCTCATTTGAAAAAAAAAAAATCCACCATTCATTCATTACAAGAAAACTATTTTACTTATGGCTTCATCTGCGATTTAATTTATTACAGTAATCAGAGCACGCATATTCTTCTCTTATTTGCATGCTTCTTTTTCCTTTTTAATGTTTAAACCTGCACCAAAAATAAAAATTAATAAATATGTACCATAACAAAAATTTAAAAGAAATCAAAAATTTTATTCCTAATCAATCTCATGATCCATATTGGGCCTGTATAATTCAATGCTCGTTCGACACCCATACATTGATCAGATCTCGTGCCAACGAAATATGTGATTTCTTCATGTTGGCAAGTCCACATCTAGTTCTGCAAGTTGTTCTTGTCCATTTCAAGAAGGAAAAGAGCCCAAGCCCAGATGGGTGGACCTCATAATTTTTCACTTTATTATTTGACTTGATTGGGGAGGATCTTCTCGCAATGGTTGAAGAATCTAGAAGACTAGGTTCTATTGTGGGTGGTCTAAATTCAACATTTCTGACTCTGATTACTAAGTCAAATCTCCCAAGAACCTTTGACGACTTTCGCCCTATTTCTTTATGTAACCTGTGTTACAAGGTTATTTCAAAATTTATTGCTAACCGGTTAAAACCGTTTCTGTCTATGTATATTTCCTTCGAGTAGCTAGGTTTCTTAAAAGGAAGATGCATTCAAGATGTCATTGGAACTGCCAATGAAATTATTCACATCATTAAAAAGAAGAAGCTAAAAGCACTTGTCCTGAATCTTGATTTAAGGAAAGCCTACGACTCTCTTGATTGGGACCTGTTAGTAACATTACTCATCCAAAGTGCAAGAGCGATCAGGTCTGCAAGTGGCGCAATGAGCACCGAGTGCAGCTCACAGAAGAAATCTATTGCGGGCTTAAAACAAGCGAGCGAGCAATCTGATTTTGACGATTAGGATTCATCCAAAGGGACAGATCAACGGTTGGCGGGAAATCACAGTTAGTGAAGTTGTGCTGAGGTTAGCGCAATGGATAATGCCCATATTTTGCGCAAAAATGGATGGCAGTCATTCATCCCAAAGGACGCGTGGCACGAGATCTGGTCGCGTCGGCTTTTCGAAAGTCGCGAGTTCAAAGGGTGAAGGTTTTATGTCATTGTACTTCTCGAAACCCCGAACCCCGAAGTGTCGATAGCGCCCAAAGTTGAGCCCACAATATCAAGGGGCAGTCTCAGCCGTCTATCTGAAGCAGACACCTGGCGTGCAATTAGGCTCCCCGCCTTCTCGCCCATCGTGGTTTCGAAGCACAAGGAGCAGCTCCCTCATATCCATGAACACCAAAATCTCCTACAAGAATAAAAGCAGAGCCACGGTCCATGGTCACTTGGGAAATAAAAGAGATAAGAAAAAGGGTCCAAAAGCGTCGAATCCAGTCGCCGAAAGGATCATCGCGATTTCCAGGTGCCATCGAATACGATTTCACTCCTGGTTTCCGCTTGGAGTAAATGAAAGCAAGAACGGGTGGTTGAGACCTCCTTTTATTCATTGAGTGTGAGGTATGGAGGGCATGGAAAGTGGTCTGCTCTGAGGAGTTCTGTGTACTAATTTTTTGCAAAGAAACCATGCCAAAGTCCTCAACTAGACAGAGAAGTCTGTACACGCCATTTTGGCCTTTAGTGTTTCATCTACCTCCCCTGCAAAGTCCATGTGAAATTAAAGAGATGTCTGACGAAGGACTTTCGCCCGAAGATTGATTGAAGAGACGCTACTCCTTGGAGGGTGAGCGCGCCTCTGTGGGGAAAATATGCCCAAGTATATGTACTCAGTTTTTTCATTTTGGAAGGTATCGATGGTTGAGCAAGGCTCACGATTGTAAAATTTTAGTGAAGCGCTGGTCGCTCTGGTTAATGTATGAAGCATTGGAGACTTCTTACTTTATGGATGTCAACCTCTTTTTCATCTTTTTGTTTACTGTGTTAGAACAGCTCGGAATTGGAAGATCCAGTCGAGTTGTATCTTTTATAGGATGATGTAGGATGGATCACTGTAATAGTTACACTACTTCTAATCGGCTCCTGTGATTTTCTTAGCGTTAAACGGCTTGGAATTGGAGGATCCAGTCGAGTCACCCTTCAGCTCCCTGAAGCCCTAGACCAAGAGGATCTTGGTTTCTGAGTTTTTCTTCCCAAAACTTCCGAAGGCCTGTCGCCCGAGGGAATCTTGCTCACCTTTCTCACAAGTATTCCATCTACCACCCTTTGATCCATTTACTGACAGAAGTTGGATCAAGACCTCCCTTACTTTCTACATACCAGGCCTGGTTCCCTAAGTTAAAGCTATATTTTCTTGAGTCTTTACCCATCCGATCACCCCATTAAACAAATCGTGACATAAAACTGATGGGCGTTGGGCTCTGCTTCTGCAAGCAATCCAGGAGTGAATTCTGACGCTAACATTTTTGGCGTTGTTTACGGTGACGAAGTTGAATATTTTCCCAGGGATTGAACGACAACGATTAGATGATTCTGAAGGTGCATCAGATATCAAAATTATCAAGATTGTTGATGTGCACCTGGAGACTCCATTGTGACAACCCCACTGGGGAGAACCTGACGTGTTAATTGTGTCTTTCAGAGGCAGGCATACACGGTCTCATCCAAAGCTACCTCTAACTACACCTGAAGCAGATCCAGAGGCGGTGCTCAGAAAGGAAAAGGCCTCTGAAGAAGAAGCTTCCACTGCCGAACCAGGTAATCCACCATATCCTTCTGTGAGAACTCATTTTTCTCCTCCTTAGTTTCTTGACAGACCTGTTTCTGAGGTTTCCCATTTCCTAAATTTCGGAAGTTTTCCTATTGAGTTTTCCTCTCCTAGTCTCGGACTAGAGGGACGAGACCTTGTCACTCCCCTCTCCCCTGAAACAGTACCGTGGCATAGGCACGGGACCACGGAAGATTTCCCCACTCCTCCTCTTGTTACTGCTGCCCTTTCCACCCAAAAATAATTAGTTGCTAACTTGGACCCATTAGCCTTCTCATTAAATCCCCTTTTGTTTCCCGTTCCACTTCAAGGCTCACTCCTAGTAGCCCCTTCGTGAACTCCTTCTCCTCCAAATTATCCTCCACCCAATATTCCTATGGCTGGTGCCAATCCCCCTCTAAATAGAATGGACGCCATAGTCACTGCCAGATCCACTCCCTTAATCCTAACCCATCCTATGAATCCTCTCCCTGCTGGAGACTACTTGAAATATATGCCCAAGTTCGCTGGGGAAGGGGACATAACTACGGAAGAGCACCTGGTTTCTTTCTACGGTTATGTAGACAACCTGAACATTGAAAATGAAGATGTATGGATGAGAGTTTTTGTCTAGAGCTTGAATGGTGAGGTAAGGAAATGGTTTAGAGGATTAGCTCCAGGATCTATTGCTGGGATTGAAGCCCTGGATAGTGATTTCCTGAGGCAGTGGAGAGATAGAAAAGATTTCATGTATTACACGACAGATTTCGGGTCTCTGAAGAATATGGAAGGAGAATTTGTCTTCGACTTCTCCAAAAGATTCAATAAGATGTATAATAATATCCCTGCTGAAATAAATCCCTCAGAAGCCTCGGCCAAAATTTCCTACGCTAGTGCGTTTGGCCCCGATTTCTGTCTTTTATTGAGAAAAAGAAGAGTCGTCTCTTTAGCTCAAATGCAAGATGCGGCCATAAAGGTGGAATCTAATGTATTAGCAGATGACAAATTGAGGAACAAGGTTGATGCAGACAGGATAAAGGGAAGATACGAAGCCTCAACTTCTGGCCCGTCGGTGCCCCACCCTCAAGTGGACGAATTGACCAAGATGGTGAAGTCTCTATCTGCAGAGATGGAGAGAATAAAGGTGGAGGGGAGGAAAGCATACAAGGGCCCTCAAAACTCCAAAAACAAAGGAGGTTTCAGGAGGCCCAACAATATAGCTCCCCTGACTATGCAGAGAGAAAGGGGAAGAGACAGAGACGACCAGAAAATTCAGGCCCCTTTTCAAAACAATTTCATGGCCAAGGAGGAACAAGGCGAAACAGATGAGCTAGATCCTGAAATCCATTTCTTCGGGGACACTCCTCATTTTCCTCATCTCACTCAATCAGCATATGAGGAGTCCCTCATGGACAGTCAGCTAAATGAACTGAGTAAGGGAGACAAGGCTACTGGTAGCCGAGGCAGGTCCTGAAAAAGACAGTGGCACCTGAGGTCCAAGAAAAAGACAGTGGCACCTGACGTTCCTGAGCAGTTCACTGGAACAGAGAAGCCTGCTAATGAAGTAGAAGACAGTCACTGAGGTAAGAATAATTGAACCCTATCTCCCATAGTCCAGAGTCATGTTCCCAATGAAAGAGAAATCCCGAAGCTTACATCTTCTTTCAATTTCGAGCATGAAATTCAAAAGATCAGAATCTCTGTGCCACTGACTGAATTGATTAAACATGAAGGTTTCAAGAAACGCTTCTTTGAGATTTTACAGTATGAGGTCTCATGCCTTTTCACAGACTCCATCAATTTGCAAGATGAAAAGCCTGCAGTTATTTTAGGTCCTATGGTGGAAGACAGGAATGACTCATCCCCTCCCTTCTACACCTCCTTGAAAATACATGACAAGGTACTGCATAACTACTTGATGGATTTAGGGGCCTCTCACAACCTCATGCCCAAAACTGTCATGGAAGAATTAGGGCTAGAATTCACCCGAGCCTATCATGACCTCTATTCCTTTGACTCCAGAAAGGTTCAATGTCTAGGGGTTATCAAAGACCTGGTCGTGACCTTGTTTCTATTGCCCATGAAAAGTGTGGTCATGGATATCATAGTAGTTGATGTCCCCCCCAAGTTTGGCATGTTGTTATCAAGGTCGTGGATAAAAATATTGGGGGGGACTTTGCAGATGGACCTCACATATGCTACTATCCCAGTATTTGGAGGGGAAAATAGGAGGCTATATAGAGAAGCCCAACTGGCCTATATAATCAGTGATGAAGCCAACACTACCAAACACCCCATCTTTGCCTTGGACACCGATTTAGGCTCCAATTTGCTGCAACTCACTCATGCTCCCGACCCTCCTCTTAAACTCATAAAATAGCCCACCACTACTCATGAATTTTCTTCCTCCATCACCCCGGTCTGGAAAATGTTCTTTGATGGAGCTTGTTCCAGGGAAGGCGCTGGAGCTGGGGTGTTTTTTGTGTCACCTGCTCAGGAAACCATATCTCTGACATACAAACTAGAATTTGAAGATACCAACAATGTGGCAGAGTATGAAGCTCTGGTCCTAGGATTAAGAGCCGCAAAGGAAATGGGGATTCAGGAAGTGGCAGTGTTCGAAGATGCAGAGTTGGTGGTCCAGCAAATCAGAAACGCTTATCAAGCCAAGAATCCTCGACTCAGAAGCTACAGAAATGAGGTGTGGTACCTAGTTGACAGTTTCTTCTTGGCATTCAACATTTCTTTCGTCCCAAGAGAGGAGAACACAATGGCATATTCCTTGGCTACGTTAGCAAGTAATTTCAAAGTACCCTTGCCGCCCAAATTCAGATATGATGTGGAAGTAAAATACAGGCCCTCCATACCTGACAACGTCAAGCATTGGAAGGTATTCGAGGATGATATTGAGATCAAGAGATTCTTGGAGACGGTCGAAGAATTTTCAGAAATGCATATCGACCAAGACTCTGTCTCTGAAGAAGAGTTTGATGAGGGTAAGTTTATGAGTAAAATCGCAGAGCGAAATATTGTGCAACTCCCCAACAACCATATCCCAAGGGTACTGGTTCCTTTGGAAAGGCTCTTTGATAAAAATGACGTGTCATTGAAGGGGGAAATCTCGGAGGATGACGCTTATGCTATTCGGTGCAACATTGGCACTGAAAGCGAGCCCAAGTTTGTCAAATTGTCCAGAAATCTAACAGAAAAGAAAAGGTCTGAATATACTGGACTTTTGAGGGAATTCGTTGATGTTTTCGCCTGGACCTACGAAGACCTTAAAACATACGACACCTCTTTCATCGAGCATAAAATCTCGTTGAAAGGGGAGGCCAAGCCATTTAGGAAGAAATTAAGACAGATCAACCCTATGCTATTGCCTATCATGGAGAAGGAAGTGAAGAAGCTTCTTCAAGCTCATATCATTGTTCCACTGAGATATTCAGAGTGGGTGGCCAACTTGGTACCAGTAAGGAAGAAGAATGGAGAGGTCAGACTCTGTGTAGACTTCAGAAACCTGAACAGGAGCTCACGGAAGGATAACTACCCCTTACCAAAGATGGAACATATTTTGCAAAGGGTAACAGGAGCGTCTAGGATATCCATGATCGATGGCTTCTCTGGCTACAATCAAGTCTTTTTTCTGCCTGAGGACAGGGAAAAGATGGCATTTACCACTCCATGGGGCACATTCATGTATGCCAAGATTCCTTTTGGATTGATGAATGCAGGGGCAACGTTTCAACGTGCCATGGATATAGATTTCGTCGGGGAAAAGGATAAATTTGTGGTCATCTATCTGGATGACATAACAGTATTTTCGAAATATGATAAAGAACATTGTTGTCATCTTAGGAAGGTTTTCCTGAAATGCAGGAATTTTGGCATTTCATTAAACCCCAAGAAATCTATGTTCGCCATGCAGGAGGGAAATTTACTAGGCCACATAGTATCAGCGGAAGGAGTTAGAATTGATCCCAGCAGAGTTGAGGCGATACAAGCCTTATCGATCCCGAGGTCCAAGAAGGAGTTCTAATCTTTCCTCGGTAAAATTAATTTTCTGAGGATTTTTGTGCCTAACTTTGCCAAGGAGGTAAAACTTATAACAGCCATGTTGAGGAAAGGAAATGAAGTAAGGTGGACTTCTGAATCGCAACATTCCTTTGAGCAAATAAAGAAGGCCCTGTCTGAAGCCCCCGTGCTTTTTAGTCCCGACTACTCAAAGGATTTCCTTATTTTCTCCTTTGCCTCACCTGACACGGTGGCCGATGTTCTATTACAGACAAACGACATTGGTCTAGAGCAGCCTATTGCCTATTTCAGCCGAGCATTGAGGGATGTCGAAGTCAAGTATGACACTATGGAGAAGCAGGCTTATGCTCTAGTAAAAGCTCTCAAAGCTTTTAGAACCTACGTCCTGTAGCCAAAAATCATCACCTATGTCCCCTCGGCTGCTGTTAAAGACATTCTTATTCAACATGACATAGACGGGAGGAGGAGTAAATGGATAGCCAATATTCTGGAATTCGACCTGGAAATTAGGCCCACCAAATTGATCAAAGGTCAAGGTTTATCCAAGTTGTTGGCTAAAGAAAATTGCCAAGCTCTGGGGGTAAGTTTCATAAATGAATGCTCAAGAATTCAACAAGATCAGTTGTCTGAAATCGGCCTTCAAAGGGAGCCCCCATTGGCCCAATTCCCTTGGTATACGGACGTCATATATTTTCTGCAGGAGTTGTGGCCTCCATACGGCCTGCAAAGAAACAACGCAAGAGCTTTGAAGCTCAAGGCAGTCAGATACTGCCTGATCGATCAATTTTTATACTGGAAAGACCCCCTGGGGGTGCTGTTAAAATGCATGAATCCACAAGAGGCCAAGATGATCATGGTTGAATTTCACAGTGGCCTATGTGGAGGGCACCATTTCTGGAAAGCCATAGCCCACAAAATCCTCAGGTTTGGATACTACTAGCCTACCGTGTTCACTGACGTCTGCAAAAGGATCAGAGCCTACATCAAATGTCAAAAATTTGCAGGAAAGAAGCAACTCAAGTCTCTGTCGTTAAATCCTGTGGTGGTTTCAGGACCTTTCCAGCAATGGGGCCTAGATTTCATTGGAGAAATTCACCCTGCTTCCAGTGGGCATCAAAAATGGATCCTGACCACTATCGACTTCTTCACTAAGTGGATTGAAGTTGTCTCCACCATAAGTGCTTCCCACAAGGTTATCATTGGATTCCTGGAGGACCTCATCACGAGATTCGACTACCCAAGTAAAATTGTCACAGATAATGCAGCCTCCTTCACAGTTGAGCCGTTAGCCCAGTTCTGTGAGAAATTCGGGATCAAACTGATTCACTCCACCCCATACTATCCACAGGGCAATGGTTTAGCAGAATCCTCCAACAAAAGCCTGATAAGGATCATCAAAAGGCTGTTGTAAGACAACAAGAAGGCCTGGAATTCCAGATTAAAATTTGCTCTATGGGCCGATCGAGTGACCACAAAGAGATCTATCGGTGTCTCTCCTTTCTAATTAGTCTATGGAGCTGAGGTTGTTTTCCCTTCTCATCTAGCCATTCCTGTAGCAAAATTCCTCCAGGATCATCAGGAGGAGCCTGATGACATGATCAGAAGGATTCATCAGCTAGTGGAGGTCCAACAGGCCAGGGAGTAGGCAATGGATAGAATTCGAGACCATCAGCAAAGGATCAAGCAGGTTTTCAATAAGAAGGCCAAGAAGGAGTAGTTATGGATAGGAGACCTGGTACTGAAATGGGATTCTCCTAAGAAAGATAAGGGAAAACATGAAAAATTTGAAGCCCTATGGATCAGGCCTTTCAAAATCTCTAATACTTTCTCAAATAACATGTACAGGTTGCAAGATTTGGAAGGTGAAGAAGTTTTCAGCAACCCAGTAAATGGGCATTTTCTCAAAAAAGGTTTTGTCTGAGTCTTCAGTGGCTCCTATGTTTTGTAAATATTTCCCTTTCTGTTCTTTGTTTTTACTTTTATTGTTTCAGCTTATTAAATGGCTCCATGGCCCAACAGCAAGGCACTGGAACTGCAAAATGAGTCCTTAGAGCATCGCAGGGACGAATCTATCCCCCATGGAGCCTAATGTTAGTAACATTACTCGTCTAAAGCGCAAGAGCAATCAGGTCTGCAAGTGGTGAAATGAGCGCCGAGCGCAGCTCACAAAAGAAATCTATTGTGGGCTTAAAACAAGCGAGCGAGCAATATGATTTTGACGATTAGGATTCATCCAAAGGGACAGATCAACGGTTGGCGGGAAATCACAGTTAGTGAAGTTGTGTCGAGGTTAGCGCAATGGATAACACCCATATTTTGTGCAGAAATGGATGGCAGTCTTTCATCCCAAAGGACGTGTGGCACGAGATCTGGTCACGTCAGCTTTTCGGAAGTCGCGAGTTCAAAGGGTGAAGGTTTTATGTCGTTGTACTTCTCGAAACCCTGAAGTGCCGATAGCGCCCAAAGTCAGGCCCACATTATCAAGGGGCAGTCTCATTCATCTATCTGAAGCGGACACCTGGCGCGCGATTAGGCTCCCCGCCTTATCGCCCATCGCGGTTTCGAAGCGCAAGGAGCATCTCCCTCATATCCACGAACGCCGAAAGAACCTACAAGAATTAAAGCAGAGCCATGGTCCGTGGTCACTTGGGAAATAAAAGAGCTAAGCAAAAGGGGCCAAAAGCATCGAATCCAGACGCCAAAAGGATCATCGTGATTTCCAGGTGCCATCGAATACGATTTCGCTCCTGGTTTCCACTTGGAGTAAATGAAAGCAAGAACGGGTGGTTGAGACCTCCTTTCATTCATTGAGTGTGAGGTATGGAGGGCCTGGCAAGCGGTCTGCTCTGAGGAGTTCTGTGTACTAATTGTTTCCAAAGAAACCATGCCAAAGTCCTCGACTAGACAAAGAAGTCTACACACACCATTTTGGCCTTTAGTGTTTCAGCTACCTCCCCTGCAAAGGCCATGCGAAATTAAAGAGACATATGACGAAGGACTTCCGCCCGAAGATTGATTGAAGAGACGCTACACCTTGGAGGGTGAGCGTGCCTCTGTGGGAAAAATCTGCCCAAGTATATGTACTCAGTTTTTGCATTTTGGAAGGTATCGATGGTTGAGCAAGGCTCCCGATTGTAAAATTTTAGTGAAGCGTTGGTCGCTCTGGTTAATGTATGAAGCATTGGAGACTTCTTACTTTATGGATGTCAGCCTCTTTTTCATATTTTTGTTTACTGTGTTAGAACAGCTCGGAATTGGAAGATCCAGTCGAGCTGTAGATGTTATAGGATGATGTAGGATGGATCATTGTAATAGTTACACTGCTTCTAATCGGCTCATGTGATTTTCTTAGTGCTGAACGGCTTGGAATTGGAGGATCCAGTCGAGTCACCCTTCAATTCCCTGAAGCCTTGGACCAAGAGGATCTTGGTTTCTGAGTTTTTCTTCCCAAAAATTTCGAAGGCCTGTCGCCCGAGGCAATCTTGCTCACCTTTCTCACAAGTCTTCCATCTACCGCCCTTTGATCCATTTACTGACAGAAGTTGGATCAAGACCTCCCTTGTTGTCTACATACCAGGCCTGGTTCCCTGAGTTAAAGCTATATTTTCTTGAGTCTTTACCCATCCGATCACCCCATTAAAAAAATCGTGACATAAAACTGATGGGTGGTGGGCTCTGCTTCTGCAAGCAATCCAGGAGTGACTTCTGATGCTAACAGGACCAACTTCCTTTGATTCTTATAAAAGTGGGGTTGGGCATCCAGATGACAAATTGGATTATGTCATGCGTAACATCTTCGTCCTTTCCAGTTTTAGTAAATGGAGAGCCTACAGGTTTCTTCAGAAGTGAGAGGGGGCTTCGTCAAGTTTGTCCATTATCCCCTCTTCTCTTGATTCTTATGATGGAGGGTCTCAGTTTATTATTGAAGAAATCCTCTGCAGAAGGTTCGATTTCAGGTATAAAACTCTCAAGATTGACTAAAATCTTGCATATGTTTTTTGTGGACGATGTCCTCATCATGTCTGAGGAGAGTTTAGTAGAGTAGAAGGAGATTAAATCCATCATTAAGATTTTTTGTAGCATTGTTGGTCTCTCAATGAACCAGACAAAAACTATTGTCCTCTTTGAAGGTCTCAAGGAAATTGAACTGATTCATTTCAAATCTCTTTTGAATTTTTCCTTCAGTGCTCTATCCGCCAGTTTTAAATACCTAGGGTATTTTTTAAAGACCGACCCTCATCGCGCAACTGATTGGGGTTGGCTCATTTCAAAATTTTCTCAGAAAATTACAGAATGGTATAACAAGTGGTTTTCTATAGGGGGTAGATGCATCTTGATAAAATCCGTTTTGGAAGTTCAACCGGTCTTTTGGATGTCCTTAGAGTCTTTGCCTCGTTCTATCATTAACAAGATCCGTAAAGTGATATTCCACTACTTATGGAATGGGCGTAATTACTCTTGTCAGTGTCATCTATGCATATGGGAGTTACTCTCCAAACCTAAAAGAAATGGGGGATGGGGGTTATGTAATCTTTATCATTTTAATCTGGCCCTGAATATGGTTACCTTATGGAGGGTATTAATGCAGAAAAGCATATGGCATCAGGTCATTATGGACAAGTAACTACATAACTCAACTCTTATTAATTGGCTCAGATTGCCTGCTCATAACCTTCATGTGGTCTCTAGGATGTGGTCCAGTTTAGTTCGTTCACTACCAATTATAAATCATTGGCTTAGCTAGAACCCGGGGGAAGGTCACCTTATCTCCATTGGTAAAGATAAGATTATTGGTATTGGGGAACGTTGTCTCATCAGTTCGGAGCTTGTTGCTATTTTAAATTCGAAACAGATTCATACGCTATCACAAGCGTCCATTTTTTCAGGATCCTAGTACCCTCACCGAAGTCTGGAAAAGCAGTATAGACTTGGGTTTTTCTGGTGTACATGCCTCGGAGTGGAACACCTTTACAGCGGAGTTAAACTAGGTAGGGGTCACTCTACTGGGGGGTGTTACCGACTCGCTTTTATGGGCTGGGGGGGGACCTTTCAGGGATCCTTACAGTTAAAAACTGTTATAATGTTATTCTATCAACATAGAATCTCCCGATCTAGCACGGCTGGAAAGCAAACTTGTGGAAACTACGTGTACAATTGAAGATCATTCTATTCTTCTGGTTGGCATTGGAGAATAGATTGCTTACTTGGGATATTCTACAAAATAAAGGGTGGAATGGTCCAGGCGTATGTCTATTGTGCAAGCATCAAATTGAAGACATCACGCATCTTTTTATCCACTGTACCTTTGTATCGTCGGTCTGGTTATACTGCACACAGTTGCTAAATTTGAAATTTTTGTGGACGGGACCTTCTCTTAATGAGTGTATGGACGAGTGGAATAGTAATAAGGAGATGTCAAAAAAAAATCCTTTGATGGTAAGATGTAATTTATGGTTGGATCGTAATAGTCTGCTCTTTGAAGGTAAGATGCCCTCTACAAGGGCAGTTTTTCACAGGACTATTGGTGCTCTCGGGAATATGTCCATTGCTACAAAAGTGCAAAGTCTAAGATTGAATTTTATCAACAGGATTAATCAGTGGCATTCTTTGATGGAGCTTCGGTGGCAAGTGGTTCCATTTGTGGGGCAGGCGGTGTTGTAAAATTTAGATATTCGACGGAATATAGATGATATTTCAACTGCGGGGTGGGAACAAACACTAAAGAAGAGTTGTTGGGTGTGTGGGCTTTGCTTTTTATTGCAAAGCATTTGGATATTCAGTATATTCAGTTACTGGGCGATTCTAAGGTAATAATTGATTGGCTCAAAAAAAAGGAAACCTCTGGACTATTAACATTGAAGGCTGGAAAAGAAAAACTAGTGAACTGGTAGCCACTTTCAGGGGTATTTATTTTTAGCATATCTTCAGGGAGACAAATGTGGAGGAAAACAGGCTATCAAAGCAAGCTCTGTTGGCATTAAGTGGAAGACTTTTTTATTACTCCTCGGATGGAGAGACTGTTGGAACAGTCCAACATTTTGACATATTTTAATCTCTATCCCTTCTCACTCATGGTATCTTGTTTTTTTGTTTCAAAAATCATAGATTGCCTTGTTAGAGCGAGAAGTCGTTTTTTTTCATAGAGATTGCTAGTGTTTTTTTTGTATGGAAGCTTTAAATCAGTGTATTGAAGAAAGCTTGAGAGAGTGATGGTCATTGTAAATCGGCATAAACAAAGGTATGTGATGTTTGAAAAATTATATCTTAATATAATTAGTGTGAATTTTTTGCTGGAAAAAAAAGAGTTCACTTGCTAAGACTGCAAATTCTTATCTCTACTAGTATTCACTTCCCAAGAATCGTTGCAAGAAGAACAAGTGGAAATGATGTGTGGCATTGTTCCTTGCTTGTACGTCCTCGAGCATCTTTATTTCTCAGAGGTGACTTGAATTACATGTCAAAATATACAATATTAGAATTATTGTAAGAACATTTGAAATAAAGTAAAAAATTTAGGGTTTCCATGCAAAATAAGTCATTAAACCTATTAAAAGAAAAGTTATGCATCAAAAGTGTACACCAAAATTGGGAGCTCAATAGGTTATAATAAAAATATTATTTAATTAAATATAACCATATAATCAAAGAATATGCTCATGTCTTCGAATTCAAATTGTGTTGACTTTTAGTTTGATAATTGTGTTGACTTTTATTTTGATTTATCAAATGTGCATGTATCCTATACTAAAAAGTGATAAATAGCTATATGAATTATTGTAAGACGTTATGGATTGACATTTATTTCAATGTGAATATGTGTTACTTAGGACATAAAATAAAAATAAAGTTAGAGCATGGTGATATTGTTTAAGTAAGTGATCAATAGCTATATGAATAGATATATGACTAAATAGCTATATGACTTATTGTAAGACATTATGGATTGACATTTATTTCAATGTGAATATGTGTTACTGAGGACATAAAATAAAAATAAAGTTAGAGCATGGTGATATTGTTTAAGTAAGTGATTAATAGATATATGACTTATTGTAAGATATTATGGAGTGAAATTTATTTCAATGTGAATATGTGTTATTTAGGACATAAAATAAAAAGAAAGTTAGAGCATGGTGATATTGTTTAAGTAAGTAATCAATAGATATATGACTTATTGTAAGACAGTATGGAGTGGCATTTATTTCAATGTGAATATGTGTTACTTAGAACGTAAAATAAAAATAAAGTTATAGCATGGTGATATTGTTTAAGTAAGTTGTGTAAGGAAGTCATTGAAATGACTAGAGATCAACTCAATGCATTTGAGTGAAATACAAACCAAACTAAGGAAAAAATCAATATGAACTCATGATTTTCAAAGGATAATATGTGATCCCAACATTTTTTAATGAAAAGATTGAGCTTTGTTAAAAACAATGCTTCACTAAAAATTAGAATTTTCAACGCATTCCCATACTTTTATATATGTTCTTTTAAAACATAATTGATTTGGATATACATGATTCTTAGTTGAATTATTTTAGTTTTTCTCAAAAGTATGAAATTGTATAAAAGGTACATTTTTTTAGCAAAAGTTTAAGGTTCGTCGCTTCTCATGAGCATCCATAGCCTTGATGGGATTACGTGTACTTCCCACTCTACAAAGTGATTTCAAATTCCCTTTCATTATGTTACACCCTTATATATATATATATATATATATATATATATATATATATATATATATATATATATATATATATAGAGAGAGAGAGAGAGAGAGAGAGAGAGAGAGAGAGAGAGAATATGAAATTAGGTGTTTAGGGAAGTGTTATGGGGAAAATCCTCCTAAATTGGGTCTAATGAATAGGCATAGCGATAACTCCCTTAAAAGACTAACTTATCTCTAATCTACCCCAAAAAAACTAGACTAAGTGGTGAGAGAGAGGGAAGAGAAGGTTAAGAAGAGCACCTTGAATCCTTACAATTGATGTAGACCTCTTCCACTTGTTGTTGCCTCTTAGAACACAGATCTCCTCCCAAAGTTGACCTACAATAGACTAAGAACACAACACAACAGCATATACAATCTCTAGTAATCACTTAAAATCCTATTTATATAGATGTAAATGATCAAATATATAATAACATGTACACATAAAGTTTTGGGACAAAGATAATCTCTTTTATTCATAAACAAGTTAAAAGGTTACAACATTTGCTTGCAGACACCACTCTACGAACCAAGTCCATGCTCTTCTGTTCTGGCTCCAAGTGCACCAATCCCACATAGAATTCTCACAACCAACATGCCATCATGAGAAGAAGGAAGGGTTGCATAGGGAGAATGGATGGAAGGGAAAGTTGAGGATCAAACTCAAAGCAAGATGCAAAACTTGGGCAATGAGAGGAAAAATATTTTGGTAGAGTTTTCTTATTCTCTTGTTCACATATCTAAATGACTCCCTTATACCTCTTTTTAAATGAGAAAAAGATGGTTATTCAGTTTATGGAAGGGATATAGGGGGTAAAATGGTTAGGAAACCCTTCATAGCCCGTAAACTCCACCGAAATACGTGCAATTTTATATTTTTTTCATTTTTTGGAGGTAAACACGGGCTAACTAGCATGCAGCAGACGTATGTACGCAGTCGAACTAACATGCAGCACACATATGTACGCGGGTGGACTAACATGCAGCACACGTATGTATGTAGGCTAATAGTGCAGCAGAGCGCGTACATTATCCAAAAAGTTGATTTTCAAAGGAATCCTCAGTAGTATGATTGGTAAAGGATGCAAATGGATGGGCCAACGTCTTGGATGCATAGATGTGGCATTTTTGGACTATAACAGATGCCCTCTAATGTGTGAGGTTAGAAGAGCAACTGATGGCCGAAATAAATTACAACATATTTACACAGTGGGAAGGAACGGAGTCGAGTGAACCCAAGACAAGTATTCATGAGTGTGTCATCTACAAAATAATGATAATCTCTCTGAGGTGAGCATACCCATGCTCGAGATAAACTAAGCATAGATATAAATCGAGTAAATTACAAATCCATGTCATATATATAGTAATCATGGATACATGACTAATCTGTATGCCAATATAAAGTGTAGCCGCGAACAATACACAATGGATCTACATCTCAAAATCATCAAAATATATACAATGTCATAGAAATATTTAGGAGGCATCAATGCTTGTGGTTGGAGATTATGATCCAGGTGGATATCAGTGGCCACCCACCTTTTCCGACTGGCTCAAAACAGTTTTCTGGCAATTTTGGCAACTTACTATTTTTAGCAGGTTTTAACTTCCGGGGCCATTTTGAGGGCCTAAATGAAGGTTT
>JZKD02S0358781.1:39196-52522 GCA_000966675.3 Picea glauca | reverse complement strand
CTTAAGTGGGAGACATAAATATAAGGGTGGATCTAAACCTCCCAGAAAGTTTGTAAATGTATATTGGAGATGTGGAAAATAACGACACTACAAGAAGCAATGTAGATCCAAAAGTGTTGAGAGAGGGAAAGGATATTATGATGCCTCTTCTACAAAAGAAAAAACCTTCGTGGAAGAAGGAGGAGATGTGTACTTGGATTCTTCAAGAAAGCATGAAAATCATGAGACATGATTGGTTAACTCAGGTGCATCCATTCATATTACTCCTCATGGGGAGTGGTTTGGCAAATATGAAAGGTATGATGGAGGTGATTTTTTCCTAAGTGATGACTTGATAGCTAAACTCATAGGAGGGGGGGAATTCAATTTAAATATCATGGATGGAAGGATTATAACACTCCCTAGTCTTTTTCACATCCTAAGATTGGCCATAAATTTGATTTTGTAAGAAAAATGGGCAATGCAAGGGTAAAACAATGTTTGAGAAAGAAACTTGCAGGATGGTTCAAGGAGAAATGGTGTTGTTGAAGGGAGTTTTGTTTGGAACTCTGTATAATTTATAGGGAAGCACTATTAGTGATGGGTGCAGTAGTTTCATTGGAGCCGAAGAAGAAAAAACTCCTACAGTCTCTGGGGAAAAGACTATGTTGTGGAATCAAAGACTAGAGCATATCGGAGAGAAGGGATTTCAACTACTACATTGTAAAGGTATGGTTGATGGTATGTATAACATCTCTTTGGATTTGGATTTTTGTTAACATTACGTATATGGGAAGAAAAATCGAGTAGTATTCCCCTCTAGTGCAATGAGGGCAGCGGGAATTTTATGGTTGGTGCACAATGATGTGTTTGGACTTGTCTTAGTTACATCATTGGGAAAATATGTGTACTATATCTCATTTATAGATTATTTCTCAAGGAATACATGGATTTATTTCCTGTGCAAGAAATATAAAATATTTGACAGGTTTAAAGAGTTTAAGGCTCTTGTGGAGAATCAAACAGAGAAAAGAATTAAGGTTTTGAGGATGGATATTGGTGGAAAATTTTTCAGAAATGAATTCGAAGAATTTTGTAAGAAGTGAAGTATATAAAAGTAGAATACTACTCCATATACACCTTAGTATAATGAATTTGGATAAATGATGAACAAGACATTGATGGAGAAATAAAGGTGCATGCTCAATGGTGTCAGGTTAGGACAAGAATTATGGGCAGAGGAAGTGGGTATTGCATGTTACATGGTCAATCGATCACCCTCATCAGCACTAGATGACAAGTCTCCATGCGAGGTATGGACTAGTAAGAAACCCTCTTTGACATATATCAAGGTATTTGGTTGTGATTCATATTTTCATTTTCCAAAGGAAAACAGGAGTAATCTAGATAAAAAGGATGAAAAGTGTATCTTTATTGGGTATAAATATAGTCTTAAAGGTTATAAGCTTTGGAACCCAAAAACTAAGAAGGTAATGTCTAGCCGAGATGTGATATTTAGAGAAAACAAAGATAGTGTTAAATAGGAAGTACTACCAAGGAAGGAAGAACCAGAGAAAATAGAGTTTGATTTGAAGGATGATGAATCAGACTCTACAGAAGATCAGGAATCGAAAGAAGAAGATCATCATACTCCAATATTGAGGAGATTGGTTCAGGAAAGAATGAAACTAGAAAGGTATAATCCACCTTATTTTATTTCACATTTTGCTTTGTTCATTACTGAAGATGATCCTAGAACTATTAGGGAGGCATTGGATTCAGAGGATGGAAAACACTGGAAAAAGGCCATGATTGAAGAAATGGCAGCCTTAGACAAGAATGAGGCTTGGGATCTAATGGAGTTACTAACTGAAATAAATCCCATTGGTAGAAAACGGATTTTTAAGAAGAAGTTGAATGCAAAAGGTAAAGTGGAGAAATGAAAATCTCAGTTATTAGAAAAAGGTTATTCCCAGGTAGAGGGAATTGACTTTGGTGATATTTTTCTCATATTACCAAGTTAACTTCAATCAAATTTCTTTTATTTGTTGTTGTATTTTATTTTTAAGTGGAACAGGTGGATGTGAAGACAGCATTCCTACATGGGGATCTGGAAGAAGAAATCTACATGAAGCAGTGAGAAGGATTTGTTGTGAAAGGAAAGAAAGAGTTGGTATACAAGCTAAACAATTCCTTGTATGGGTTAAAGCAATCACCAAGGATGTGGTATCAAAAATTTGATACTTATATGTTGGTACTTGGCTCCACAAGGAGTAAAGTGGATCATTATGTGTATTTCAAATTAATCATTGATCATCTTATTTATTTTGTCTTGTATGTGGATAATATGTTGTTGATAGGAATTGACAAGAAGATTATCTAGGATGTGAAAACTCAATTGTCTTGTAAGTTTGACATGAATTATCTTGATGTTGCAAATTTCATTTTAGGCATGGAAATTAAAAGAGATTGGGAAAACATGAAACTCTGGTTAAATCAGAGGAAATATGTTGAGAAAATATTGCAGAGGTTTATATATAAGAATGTAAACCATTTAGGGTTTCTATTTCTATAGGTGTAAAGTTATCTACCGATCAGTGTCCCAAGACACAGGAAAGGGAAGAGGATAGGTCCCAAGTTTTTTATGCTAGTGTGGTTGGAAGTTTAATGTATGAAATGGCCTATACTAAACCAGACATTGCACATGTAGTGGGAATTTTGAGCAGGTTGTTGTCAAAACCAGGGAAGGAGAATTGGACAACAGTAAAGAGAGTTTTCATGTATTTGTGTGGCACTACAAGTTATGGATTGTGCTACCACGGAAGATTGATGTTGGCCCTTGACCAAGTTTTGAGGAAACATTGGTCGTGTTTGACCACTTTTGGGGCTTCGACAAGCTAGTCAAAGATGGAGCACCCAGGCGGAGCCAAGATCGCAGGATCTCACTCATTTTGTGGGCTTGTGGACCCAGCAAATGGTTTACTAGGGTTTATGTAATGAGTAATGGGATGTCGGCCCATGGGTTTACCCATGTTTAGGCCTTTTGTAAATGTATAAATAAGTATCTAAGCGATGTAAGAAGCACTGACTAGATGGTTGGATATGTGCACAATATGTTGTAAGTGTTAATGTTGGCTTAGTGCAAGAGGTTGTAATTTGATTTGTGCAAACAAACCATGTAGAGTGAGGCTCTGTGCCTTGACCTGATTTTGGGAAGGAGGATTTGGCGCACAACGCGCAGATCTCTTGTCCTCTACGGATTTTAGCTCTGCATATTTTTTCACAAGAGTAACTGAATGTAAGAAGATTGAAGACTAATAAAGAAGAAGAAGAAGTTGGTGGACGTAGCCCCACACTAGGGTGAACCACGTATATCATGTGTCTTGATGTGCTTTGTGTGATGTGGATTATGTTGTTTATTTGTTTAGTGTTGTTGTTATAATGTATGATGAATTCATCTGATGTAGTTGCTTAGTGATTAATGGTATTAAAGATAAATGAATGGTAGATATGAGCTAATTCTATGTGCTAAGTGATTGAAAGTGCTTGATATTTATTATTACTTCGTTGAACTATAATAAGGGTTTAAACTACGATGTGAATGAGACTCGTGAAATAATGCATATTGTTGTCTAAGTGTTATGCTAAGTGTTGTAATCACATATCTATGTCCCAGGTTGGTTGTAGACACCTGAGTCCTGCAACCCCCCCTGCCTCTACCTCAGGTGAGACTTCATCTGCTTCGTAGGTGTTTCTAAAAGGGACGATAGTTAGGGTTTTTTTGGTGTGATTTTGAAGTGTTGAACTCTGGGTCTGCCCCTGTGCCAACAAATGGTTCTTTTGTCGAGACCTGAAACTATGATTGTTGGGAACTAAACAAAAGATAAAGCTTTGTGCGTAGATCTTTTGTTATAGTGCGCAGTACTTTGATTGACTTGAGAAGCTCTGTGCTTAGAAAGAAACCTGATCTAAAAGAAAAGAGGTAAGATCTTTAAGATTTATGCTCTCGTAAGGGTAAGATAAGTGGAAATGTTTTCTTCGAAAGTATGAATCTAGGTATGTTTGATAGGTTTTTTCCTAGTATGAAAGCTAGGGCACAGTTAGAAGAAAGAGTTGATCTAAATAAATTTAATAGAAATAGAGAAAGATATGTTATTCCTATGCATAGAAAGAATTTTTGGACTAATAAGTGGATGCAGGAACCTAGAAAGATTTTTTTCATATTGCAGGTTCAGCACTGTGATCCCAGTGCGCAATATAAGAGAGGTTGGGGATCGTTTAAAAGAAAGAGAGGATTGAAATTTTGTTATAATTGCATAAGACTGGGACATATTGCTAAGGAATTCCCTGGTACAGGTCCTATTTGTCTTTATTGTATAGTTATTGGTCATAAGGTTGAGGATTGTCCAAGAATGATTGCTAAAGTTGAAAATATGAACACGAGACAAGAAAACTCTGAAAAAAGTCAAGAGGCTAAGAGCATGTTGGGGAATCATAAAGAGAAAGAGTCAAAGACTATGTTAGTACAGTTAAAAGAATTAATGGATGATCACATAGACACCAGTTTACTAGAAATCCTGAAAGAAAAACAGCACATAGTTACAAGAATAGAAGACTTCGACATCGACTGTGTATTGGATGAAGAAACACACATGAATATTATGCCATAAAGCACTTGGGAAATTTTGGGAAGGCCTGCTATGATACCTTCATTGGGTAGGATAGTCTTTTTTAAAGGAAATATGATAACCCTATGTGGAATATTTACTAACATACCTATGATTGCTCATGAAACATCAACTAAAGAAGAATTTGAAGTCATTAAATTTGTTGAGAACAACGCCCCTTTTCCACTCTTATTAGGAAAGACTTGGATTGAGAAGTATCAGATCAGAAGGAAAGTAGAGGAGGAAGCTACAGAACAAAAAAAGCAAGAACTAAGGGACTTCATAACCAAAAAAATAGAGCGACTAATAGAAGAACAAGAGGATAAGTCGAAGAAACAGAGGGAAAGAGAATTAGCTTTCAAAGTTGAAAGAACGCAGGAAGGCTTGAAGAACCTGTCCGTGCAGAAAAGAATTGTAGCCACCTCAGAAATAGTAAGAGAAGGGACATTAAACTCACAATCTGTAAGAGCACATCAGAAGTGCGATGTCCTTTCACAAGGAGAGAATAAGAATACAAATGGGAAGAGGATTCCAAAAACTTGTTAGAGAAGCTCAAATTACAGGAAAGAAGGCTAGGAAGCTTAATAAGAAGAAAGCTAAGTTAGAAAAAATACAGGAAGCTACAGAGAACAGAAGGAATACTTTGCAAGAGGCAGATCTACAGAACTTGAACCTCACTAGAATAGCAGAACCACACAGAATGTGAATTCACCATGGCGAAGCTATATGACCATTGGAGGTGCCTCGACTGTTAGAATGATGCCCTAGAACGGCTAGAAAATGTAGTTATGAGTGAATGGTCCATTGAGACTATGCCATAACGGACGGATTCGCATTGATGGACACATTCCTGTCCGTTGGAGGAATCTGTTACGACGCTTGCTTATTTAACTCATTGGACGCTGCGTCGGGACCACTTTTTTCCACCCGTGATTATCTGAGCTAACAGAGAATCGATTGTGTATCACGCTATGATTTATAGACCTCACCATCCGTTGGATTACCTCGCTTGTCCATTCGCCTACCCAATCTATTTGGTTACAAGTGTGAATGTAGGTCGAACCTAGCGCGTTAGAGAAGTCTATGGAGGCGATTCTTGTGGAGCTCATGGCTGAGAGAGTTATGTCTGTAGAAATATAGGCGTCATCGACTGGGGAACTGCAAGCATCCCCCTCGACTGGACGTCGTTCTATCTGTGCTACTGATAAGTGAAGCAAGCACCATGACGATCTGGCTAACGCGAAGCAGTTCCCGTCAGTCTTTCCAGATTACATACTGCCTTCAGTTGGCGCAGTCAACCATGACAGCATCCCACGTGATTTTGAGTATACGTTGATCAATGCATACATCCTGAAGGGAATACGTGTAGTTGAACCCCAGTTAGGACATATCCCAACCCTGAAGAACAACGAATTTAATCTTGGCAACAGAAAGAACTACGCCATGCTCGCGCCCCATAGGTATTTAATGAAGACGACTGGTAAGAAGCCATGCATAGACTCTCAGCCATGGATTAAGGAGCTCACATAGTCAACGATATTTAATGTAATGAATATCCCTCACTTTAGTCGACATCAGGAGGTTAACGCTTGCATTAAACTCTCTTGTCATGCTACCATGGAGGATATATGTGGCTCGACAGGCGCATCACTTTGGATCCGGTGTTGATCCACCTGATCACAGGATTGAGCATGCAGAGCCCGAACCCTCAGCAGTTCCACCAAGGGAAGGCCTCAGATCGCTCCCTGGCACAGTGTATAAATGAGGATTATTGCGATGTAGAAAAGGGAAAGCAAGGCTACAAAGTATCCTCTATCTAGGATGGCGCAGTGCGCCTCGCTTGCCAACTTATAGCTAGCAAGATCATCAAAAAGAATCGTCTGACACAAGTTACTGGGTTCATATTGGACCTCACTGGAAAGTGTGTAGAGGGTATGCAAATGAACTGGGTGAGTTACCTCATCAACGATCTCAAGAAGGACTATCGCAAAGTGCAATATCAGGGGTATGAATTACATCTCAATTGGTTACTTGTATTAATCACCTTTGTCTCTTGGCAGATGTCAGAAGGAGCGACATTTCTAGAAGTTGAGACATCGGAGTCGTTGGCCATGAGGTTCTCCACCTTGTGGTATACAAATGATATGTCGAAGCAGTGGCAGTCGAACATTGTGTTCCATGCCTACTACCAGCAGTTGAAGCATGATATTGAGGCATTTCCATGCATGACACCGAACACATTGCACCAGTATTGTACAAGGATGATTTTAGGGGCTAAATTTCACTTGTGGGCTAATTTTCCATGGTTTTTCCAAAAATGAGATTCGTTATTTTAAAAATGATTCACCCAAATTCTATAGGACAAAATTATTTTACCTTAAAAATCGCAAAAATTTTATAAAAAATATATAAAATACTTATAAATTTGAATATTTTTACAAAAATATCGCCAAACATTTATAGTTGACATATGAAGGATTAGTAAGATTCGCCAAGGTTTCTACATTTTAAAATAAATCTCCATCCTTAAAATCATCCTTGCCAGTACATACCGCTAGCAAAGTTCCTTGAATATCGACACTTTATCTATATCATTGTGCATAGGGATGAAAGTAAGGAGGAGTTGCGGTCATATTATAAGGTGACCAACAAAGATATGGAGGAGATCAAAAAAGAATGGTTGGAAGAGTTCCTTGTACTGGTTTAAGATGCAGATCTCTCCAACGCGGACATCATAGGAAGCCCCTTGGTCACCTGGGTCGAGCATGTCGGGCAGAGTTGCGTGAAGAAAAAGAAGAAAAGGTAGAAGTCCAAGAAATTGATGAGGAGGATAGAGCCTCTAAAGAAGATGGATATGGCTCACGAGTGGGAGGAGGAGAAGACCAAGGAAATGGACAAGGAGGAGGGGATGACAGAGAAACATAATAAGAAGGCAAAGCTACACCGCCGAAGGACCCCCCTACTAAGGAAGAAACATCAAAGAAAAGAAAGGTTTCCCCGCAAAATCCTTCGGCAAGAAAGAAGACGTGTGCCAGTAATCCCAAGATGAAGGCCACTCTCACAGTGGATGACGTCGATCTAATCATCGCAGCTATGGAGGATTCTTCAGAGGATATCTTGTAGCGATATGGACAAAAGCAGGAGACGCTGTATGAAATAATTGAGAAGGAGATGAAGAAGATACATCAAGCCATCCATTCAAGCCACGCAGTACCTACTGCGCCTTCTTTATCAAAGATTGCAGAATTGGGGGATGAGCCCACCCAATTACGAATACTAGCAGATGCAAAAGAATCTTGAATTCAGCGAGTCCAAGAAGAAAAGGAACATGCTATAGAAGCCTTGAAGCAAGAAAAGGAGGAGGTCATGGAGAAACTACGAGTTGCGCAGTCCTGTGTAATCGCCTACAAGAAGAAGAAATATGAAATTTGGGCGATGTTCAAGGAGAACAATGCAAAGATACAGAAAGAAAAATACCAGTTGCTCGCAGAGCAGATTGCGGTCAAAGAAGCGGTGACTAAAGAAATTTTCTCTGTGCCGGGCTTGGCACAGGAGGAACCATAATCAGTCGAGATGCAAGTGGGGAAGCTCGTTGAGGCAATTCCGCAGCTTCAAGAAAGGATAACGGAGTTATAACTCCAAGAAATATCGAGCACTCCACAAGAAGTGCGCGACCAAAGGGAGGAAACCGCTAAGAGCGTAGTTGGAAGGATCAAGGTCCTCGCCTTAGAATGTAAATAGTTGAGTGATCGAAGTGTGCAAACCTATAAACACCTTGCAGAAGATTTGAAGCTAAGGAAACTAGAGGCGCAGTAGCATGCATCCACCGTACAGGCATAGATGAAGTTACTCACTACGGTCGAGTGAATGAAGAGATCATAGAAGAAGCACGTAGTCCAGCATAAGATTACTACCATACAAAGCAGAGTCATGGAATTTACACAGATACTACATCTGGTGCAGGACAAGGCCTATGCAATTTTTGAAGAGATTGAAGGACAAGGCTCACAGCTAGACCAAGTGGTTATGACAGTGGAACAACGCCTGGAAGGGTCTGTTACAGAGCAAGTGATTCAGGAGTTTTTCGAGCAGGAGGCTCTGGCGAAGCAGCAAATCGAGGCATCTCGAGCTAATCTCAAGGCCTTTGAAGCAGCATTGCCCATATCTAAGTGACTCGGGACGAGTCACATGTGAGTGTTGGGGGCCTGTTGTCCCTTGACCAAGTTTTGAGGAAACATTGGTCGTGTTTGACCACTTTTGGGACTTCGACAGGCTGGTCGAAGATGGAGCACCCACGCAGAGCTGATATCGTGGGATCTCACTCATTTTGTGGGCTTGTAGACCCAGCAAAGGGTTTACTAGGGTTTATGTAATAGGTTAGGGGATTTCAACCCATGGGTTTACCCATGTTTAGGCCTTTTTGTAAATGTATAAATAAGTAGCTAAGCGATGTAAGAAGCACTGACTAGATGGTTGGCTATGTGAAAAATATGTTTTAAGTGTTAATGCTGGATTAGTGCAATAGGTTGCAAGTTTCTTTGTGCAAACAAACCGTGTAGAGTGAGGCTCTATGCCTTGACCTGATTTTGGGAAGGAGGATATGGCACGCAACGCACAGATCTCTTGTCCTTTGCGGAGTTTGGTTCTGTGGCTTTGTGCACAAGAGTGACTGAATGTAAGAATATTGAATACTAATAAATAAGAAGAAGAAGAAGTTGGTGGACATATCCCTAGACTGGGGTGAACCACGTATATCCTGTGTCTTGATGTGCTTTGTGCGATGTGGATTATGTTGTTTATTTTCTTAGTGTTGTTGTTATAATGTATGATGAATGCATCTGATGTAGTTTCTTAGTGCTTAATGGTATTAAAGATAAATGAATGGTAGATCCAAGCTAATGATATGTGCTAAGTGATTGAAAGTTCTTGATCTTTATTGTTACTATGTTGAACTGTAATAAGGGTTTAATCTGCAATGTGAATGAGACTCATGAACTAATGCATATTGTTGTCTAAGTGCTCTACTAAGTGTTGTAATCATAGATCTGTGTCTGAAATTGGTTGTAGACACCTGAGTCCTGCAACCCCCCTACCTCTACTTCAGGTGAGACTTCATCTGCTTCACATGTGTTGCCGAAAGGGCCGGTAGTTAGGGTTTTTTTGGTGCAATGTTGAAGCATTGAACCTTGGGTCTACCCTTGTGCCAACAATCGATATTGGACAAAGTGTTGGACATACATGGATGTTTTGATTCATTTTGGGTTGGATATATGGATCGAAAAGGATCTACAAGTGGGTATGGGTTTAACCTATTTGGAGGAGAAATTAGTTGGATGATCAAAAGATAGTCTATAGTGGCACTCTCAAATACAGAAGTTGAATACATGGTAGCCACTCAAGAAAGCAAGGAAGTAGTATGGTTACAGATATTGTGTTCAGGTATTGGATTGGTACAGCAAGTTGTAAGGATAGATTGTTACAGTCAGAGTGCAATCTTCCTGGTGAAGAACCCGACTTATCATTCAAATACAAAGCATATTGATGTTCAATATCACTTTGTGAGAGACATGGTTGGATAAAATAAGGTGTTGTTGATGAAGGTGGAAACTTTGAATAATGTTGTAGATTCACTAACAAAATCCGTGAGCATTGAGAATTTATCTTGGTGTAAATCATTTATGGGCATTGCTACCTTGGATTGTTGACTATGTAACCTTGTAACCCCTTTCATGAAAAGAAAACAACAAGTGGGTGTTTTCTTGCGTCCATTTTTTAATTATTTTTCCGTAACATACCCAACCTCCAACTGAGCAACATTATGGGTATAATACACATTAAAATTAATATTTTCTACTTAATTAAATTATTGTATCTTACCAGATACAGATCACACACAAATTTAAACATGTTTATTGATTTCATAGCTCCAAATGAATCTAAAAACATATATTAAAACATGAGTGCAATAGCTCAAGAAAATAGCAAACACATAGCATCCATATTAACCATTTACACAACGGAATATCATAATAAACACAACAAAGAACTTAGATGTTAATAGCTAACGAATTGGCTACATACGAAGGATAAACCTCCCACCCATATGCATTGTTTTTCATTTTATCTCAACAACAAGCCACCCCTGATCTAAGGCTATGAGTCCACAAGGATATATGTCCCTCTGGTTATCCACTCTCCACACACAGCAAATCCAAAACCTAAGTTCCTCTCTATTTTCCACAGCCTACACAACCCAAGGAATGGGATCCCCCTTCACTGCATATAGTCCCTTAGTCCTTCCTACTTCCCTCTATGGATCCAGTGCATCTAATTGATCAAGAATCCTCACATCTACTCTAGGAGTTCTCATAATATCCCTCATAAGGCTCTTGAGTCATTTTATCAACATAAAAATGCCTCACAGGCTTACAGTCTGGTTTATAGGCACACAGGTCTCTTTATTCACATAAAAAACAACCCAAAAATGGTTTACTTCGAGCCCAACATGGTTGGTTCTCATCCCAACACTCATCTCTTCTCCTACTATCCAAAAACTACAAGCAAAAATTGTCTTCTATTCAAAAACGCCATTGTCCCAAAAACTGCCCCCTTGGACATGTGAATTTCCTCTCTTTGTTTTATTTCTTGAATTGACTTACACTCTTCCCCGAGATGATTGTACCCATGCCCATGCTCTCCAATAAATATGGGATGTGACTTCTCACACCCACCCTCACATGATTTTAATTATTGTCTTTGAAAACACTCAACATAAATTAGAAGGTTATACATAATGATAATATGAATTCAAGAATGTGGGTTGTGTTAGATAATTGAGAGGGGGGGTGAATCAATTATTACTGTGATTAAACAATTATACCGATTTTAAACTCATTACAGAACACTCAATAATGATCACAATAATTCAGGGAAGTAAGTAATAGATTATTCAACATTAATCACACAGATGAAGTATACAGAAACAGATATTCCTGAGGAAACCCATAAAGGGAGAAAACCTCTTCTTCTTAGAATGATAGGCAATATTTTATGTTTTGTACATCATCTATCTTTGAGAACCAACTCAAAATGAGGCTACAACCAATGTTTTACAAGCTGCAACTTGTTGAGAGCACCAACTCTCTGGTTTCTCTAGCACCAACTTCCTGAGTGTTCTAGCACCAACTGGATGGAAGCATCAACTTAAAGTCACACAGGCACAAACATGTATAATAGAGAACAATATTTCTCCCTTGCACCACCCTACCACCCTGGTTTTTCTGGCTGCAACCAGATGGAAGCTACAAATCCTTGTGTTCAAGCACCCACTTGAAACTCTGAGGACAACAGTCCTCCCTAGCACCACCCTACCACCCTTAGATATAAATCTTTGTTTTCTAAAATTTATTATAGTGATACAGTATTTATCAATGGCTTACTAATCTCATCATTGTTCGGCTACACCGCTCTACTCTGCCTACATCAGTGTGTTCCTGCTCACATCTTCTTGCACTTAAGTTCTCGTACGGTCTGTTGTTTTCACCATTTCTGCACTATCCAGCTTATGTTCTTCATCTCTGCATATTTCACGCTATGTTCCTGCTGTCTTCTTGATCACATACAGTTCAACTTGTTTTACCGAGAAACAACAACCTCTCTTTGTCACGACATTTTTCTTTTATTCCTTCTCTCATCATCCCTTACACTCTGCATCTCCAATGCTCAAGTCGGGAATCTCAAAAACACTTAGGAATCATGATTCCAACACTCAGGAACAATGATTCAACCGCTCAGGAAAAATGATTCATTTAGTGTAACTGAATCATAACTTATCAAGAAATCATGAGATGAAATAGAAACCCTTCGATCAGATTTTGTTTGATCAACGTCATTGGATTATACAAATAGAGGCCTTTTTTATTTTTCAATACGTAACCTCCGATATGGAGCCTAGGAGCGCTAGTGCCTTCCCCTATCTTCCATTGATGTGAACTTGGGTGATGATCTCATGTGACCACGTGATTGTGGGCACGGCCAAAGGTGGTTTGAGGGAAATCATCTTTTCTCCCCGCAATTCACTACAGAGCTCCACGTATGTTTTCTCCAAAACCGTGGTTTCGATTGCGGCCCGCTTTCAACATTTTAAAGTTCACGCACCTTCAATCCCCATAATGCGATGGGACCTTCAATCTCATGATCTTGACGGTGCTCCTGAACTGATGGATCAGATCTAACCTTCTTAAATCAATGGTTGTGATTTATTTCGTGATCCAGGCTTTGAGAGTTTCAAATATCAAACCCTACTTTCCTTCTTACGCCAATCTTCTGGAGTCGATGATCTGCGAACACATGTCCTTCTCATTCGAAGGCTCTTCTGACACTTCAGAAATTTGACCTTTGAACCAGATCAACGGTTTTGCGTCCCCTTTCTTGATCAAAGGTTGAGATCTCCTTCAGATCTCTGGACTTCTGAAATTTCAAGTCTCAAACTTTACCTCCCTTCGAAGTATGTGGATTACTGCCATGTTTCCTTGCTGACGTGGTCTACCACATGTCCTTGATGAGGTGGTTTTGCTGACATGGGTGAGACGTGTAGACAGTGTAGTGGAGTGTGGAGGCAAAGTGCGGTAGTGGAGTGTGACGTGTAGCAGGTAGTGGAGTGTGACGTCGAAGCACGAAG
>JZKD02S0358781.1:0-15033 GCA_000966675.3 Picea glauca | reverse complement strand
TAACCAATTTTTGGGTTTTAATGGTAATTAAGCCTATTTTTAATGGTTTTTGGGAGTTATTGGGTAGTTTTGGAGCCTAATTTTTGGGAGGAAGTTGGGGATGAACAACCAACTTCCCAGCTATATAACCAAGGCTTGTTTGAGGCCTGGGGACAGCATTGAGGGAATTCAGAGCAGAATTATGCTGAGGAGAAGCCAAGCCAAAGCCATTTTGAGGCAGAGAAGCTTTTGAGGAGGAGACATTGTCGGATCATTTCTGGGAGCTCCGGACGTCTGTTTTGCATGCCGTTTTCTTTGCATGGTTCTGGAGATCTGGAAGAACATGGCCAGATTAGTCTTGTAGCCATTTGGCATTGTAGCGATGTACTTTTGATCTTTTGAGCAGAAATAAAAAAGCCTCCCCCACACAGAAAAGGCCCGGAGACGTAGGCAAAGTTGTGTCGAACTCCGTTATCAATCTGCGTGTTATGGTTTGTTGTTTATTCTTTCATTTCAGATCTGCATATGTGTATATGGCTGTCATAATTCCTCTTCTTTCCTCATTCTTTCACTAAGTTTCTCAAATGGTTAATTAATGCATGCAAAATTAAAACTCAACCATAAGTCATTAAAAGATCCTATGGATCACCTTGAATTCTCGTAGAACCTCACTTCCCTGTGCACTTCCATTATGCTCAAATGTGAACCTATGGATGCCATTCTAAACCTAATAGCCAAGCCCCCACTTGGCCATTCTACATTTCCATCCACTAGATCAACTAGAGTTGTCATCTCACAACTACTTCCTTTATGCAGAGGAAAAGGGACACAACATATTGGGTAAATTTATCAATATTCATAGTTTTGTAATATGCACTACTCCAGTTGAATATTAACACTGCAATATAATTAACCACTTCCCATTTTTATTGACCAAACCGGTCTCAAAATACCATTATCATTGATTGGCATTTCAACATTTTAAAATATTTCTTTTATGTCATCTTTCTAATACTATTTTCCATCCATGGCTTTGCTCAATTTTAAATATATTTCTTCACTTCATTAATTGATTCATGGTGAAGCATTGTTTGGCCACTCAAAACCACTCTGCTCCAAATGGAATGCTACACTTCTCCATTTGCATGTGTACCATGCTTGTGTTGCACACTCTGATAACATAGGCATCATTCTTTCCTTGGTTACTTTTAGACAAAAGTTGTTAGATCATATCTAGAAATTCCCTTCTTCCTGCATTCATATGCTTGCATATAGAGATGACCCATCCAACCATGAGTCACACCTCGTCTTATGAGATCATTTTTCCTTCTCTTGCAACAAGATTTGTAGCCTTCATTATATTTCTACCTTCAAGGCTATGGAGTCCTCCTTACTCCTTGTGCATGCAATAAAATTATTCACTTGTTGGATTCATACCTTATGTGAAAATATATATTGACCTTCCTTTGCAAGACATTCAAACTCTCTAGCAACTAAATATTAATATTCATTTTCTCTTCTTTAGGCCTTTGTCAACCTTGCATCACATGCCCTGCACTTTCCTTTGTAGTTCTTCTTAATAATCATAATCATTGAGGAATCTTAATCTTCTGCTATAAATCCTTTCACACAACACTATCTTCTAGAGTGCTCCCCTACTTATTAACAATGCCCTGTTAATAAGATCAACCTCTTTTTACTTTTCCAAACCATTGTACTTAAAATGTACATCTATACTTATGCATAGGCACTATAATGAGAATAAACACTCTTACTTACACAACAATCACATTTGGTACTCACTTGTATCAATTCGGAGAGTTTCTCCAAACTTTGACATTATTTGGAAAAATCTTTACATTGAGTAATTACATGATTCATGGAATCCAATTCCACTTGCTCCTACAAATTTATGGAGCAACACGATGCTCCCCTAGAGAACTTATACATTCTACCATGTTTTCCTTTGGATTACTTTTCCAATGACCATACGCGTGCTTCAAACTGATTTATGAGCCAAGAGTTATGGCTTCCTAAAATTTCCATTTTGCTCAAAGGTGTCCTTCAAACTCACCAAAAACCTTTTTTTTTATTCCTTAATCATTCCTCGTCTCAAAATTAAATTATGAATTGATACCTGGATTCTACTATCCAATATTTTTTCAATGACTCCTTTCTTTCTCAATTTTGAGCATCGGGCAGAAAGTTATACGCAATTGGATATTGCCAATTTAACCCTTTTGTACACATTTCTCCCTAGTGTAAATAATATCAAACACCAACTTTTGCCACTTGTAGAAGAAAATATATCATAAACCAAGAACACTTTTCTTTATGAAATGGATAATACTTCTAGCATTGAATTCATGGTAACTCTCATATTGTCAAACCAATGCTCTAGTCAAAATCTGCAACAATCTAGAAATGACAACTTTGCCCCTTTGCACCTTCTCTTGGCTTATCAGTTTTAACCCTATTTATGCATACCTACACCAATTCCTTTGGGATATTGACAGAATATGAATTGGGTATGTCCATTACTACCTTATGAATTATGGGCCACATTTTCATCCTTAACCGAGTTTCGAACTACTAATTATAGCCCGCAGAAGTTTTGCTTGTTTTACATTTTTAACCACGTATGCTACATGTGTCTTATTTCTCATCCTGCACATTGTTACTTATTCAGAACTAAAATTTGGCGCCATGGATGTATTCTATGGTTCAATATGTTTCCATATACTACTCATGTTCCCCAAACATACTTCTGAGCAAGGAGTTATGCCCTTCGAAAGTAAACTAGTGCTGAAAATTTTACCTTGACTATTTCAGTTGTAACTTTCTCATACGAGCTTTGTTTTGCAAACAGTTTAGCTTGTTGGAAAGATATCCCTGAGATATTTTATTCAAGATACAAAGAATCATTTTACCTTGGTACACTCTATTCTTGTGGGTTTTTATTGGATAAAAACACCATTTAGGCCCTCAAAAATGTCCCACGAATTAATGACCTTCAAAAACCACAAAATTTCACATAAAATTGATTGTTTTACTATATTAACAGCGCTTAAATATAAGTCGTTTATCTCAAAATTGGGTGAAATCAGAGTCGTTGATCTGAATCCATTGTTCAATCGGTGATCAACACTTTCCTTTGGTTGTGCGGGACACTTTCCCCAAATTGTCGATCTGATCGTCAACCATTGGCCCAACTTCCCGACGACCGATTTGCACACCCTCCAAACTAGTAGACCCTACCATCAGTCGTTATCCATTTCTCTTAAAAAACACTCAAAACACATCGCTTAGCCAACTGACCCAACCATCGGCCCATCGGTCGTCGTTCATCCCCATTGACTGTAGAAAACACTTCCTTAATTCATCTGACCCAGTCGTTGGCCATAGGCCACTTCTAGGTTGATGTGGAAATTGCTGACATGGAATGACATGTGTATGTTGATGTGGAATGACACATCATCCTGAGGTGTCAACTTAGCTGGTGTGGCATGACACATGGATTCTGACATAGCATGACACATCATCACCCTCTTTTCTCCATCAATCATCGGTTGTTTCTCTTGGACGACCCAGACACCTCGTTGAATTGGTTGATGCCCGACCATTGACCCATCAGCCATCAGAGACTTCTCTTACTTGATTCGAAATACTTCACCAACCATCGGCGACTTTTCTTTCTTGATTTGAAATACTTTGTTGAATCATTTTATGCCCGACCATCATCCATCGGCCATCGGAGATGTCATTTGGCCAAACCAAACTCTTCATCATTTCGGTCGACCCAAACATTGGCCATTGGTGATTTATCTTGGCGAATTTCCACAGTTAGAAATTTTCGATCAAAATCCTCGACAAATTTAAGCCATCAATCTTCAAGACAAGAAGATCTTGACCGTTGATCAACTTCCCTCTTCCAACCTATGAAAATAATGATGAAAACAGATCCTAATCGTTGATTTACTCAACCTTCCAAACAATTGAAACTTTACAAATTTTTAAATTTATCAAGGTTAATCTTGGTCATTGATCTCGCGATCAAACATGATCTCGATCGTCGATTTACCAAACTTCCTATAACTCTGTAGTAGTCATTAAAATGTGAAATGTGACTTTTCACATCGAATTTTACTATATAACATGGTCGATTGATGACATTAAACACCTCAAAAATTAATGGGTAATTCAAAACTCGAATTTTCCCATGAATTTGGAATTTTCGCTATGGTTCTCCACTATTTTTCCCCAAATTTGCATAGATCGCAGTCTGTAATAGAGAATTTCACCAATTCACTTTGGTTATTGGCCCATACAAGCTCGATGTTGAACTAGAATTTATGATACCATATTGTAACATACCCAACCTCCAGTTGAGCAACATTACGGGCGGAATACACATTAAAATTAAGATTTTCTACTTAATTAAATTCTTGTAGATTACCAGCTATAGATCACACAAAAATTTAACCATGTTGACTGATACCAAAGCTAAAAATGCATCTAACAGCATATATTAAAACATGAGTGAAACGGCTCAAGCAAATAGAAAACACACAGCATCCATATAAACCATTTACACAGCGGAATATCATAATAAACACAACAGAGAACTTATATGTTAATAGCTAACCAAATTGTTGCATATGAAGGATGAAACTCTGATCTATAGGCATTGTTTTTCATTTTCTCTCAACATTCATCCACCCCCAAGCTAAGGTTATGAGTCCACAAGGATATTTGGCCCTTTGGCTATCCACTCTCCACACACAGTAGCCCCAAAAACCCAGGTTCCTCTCTATTTTCTACATCTTGCATAACCCAAGGAATGGGATCCCCCTTCACTGCACACAATCCCTCAGGCCTTCCCACTTCCCTCTAGATCTCTATTGCATTTGGTTGATGAATAATCCTCCCAGCTACTCTAAGAGTGTTCACAACAGCGGTCACAAAGCTCTTGAGTCATTTTCTCAACATTAAAATGCTTCACAGGCTTACAACCCGGTTTATAGGAACATAGGCCTCTTTCTCAACATAAAACACGGCTAAATAATGGTTGTATTCAAACCCAACATGGTTGATTCTCATCCCACCACTCATATTTTCTCCTGTTGTCCAAAAACTGAAGTAAAAACCGCCCTCTATGCAAAAATGTGATTGTCCCAAAAATCGCCCCCGAGCCATTGGCCATATGAATTTCCTATCTTTGTTTTCTTTCTTGACTAGACTTACACTCTTCCCCAAGATAATTGTACCCATGCCCATGCTCTCCAATAACTATGGGATGTGACTTCTCACACCCACCCTCTTACATGAATTTGATGATTGGATTTGGAAACACTCAATATAAATTAGAAGGTTATACACAATGATAATAATAATTTAGGAATGTGGGTTGGATTAATACCCATGAATAATTCCCCCTTGGCCCCCCTCTCTCTTGTGGACTCATAACCCCTCCCCCCCATTTTGCTTCATCCATTTTGTATCGCAGCCAGCGATTACTATTTTTATTAATTACTTTAATGCACATAATATACCATTCGGCCTCTAGCCACAATAAACCAATACAGGATCCTCGCCCCAACACATTGGCTCACTATCCTAAATCGCATTATAATTTGTGGGGATTAAAACTTGGGATGTTACATTTCGAAACATTGTTTTCATTGATGGTTTTCTAATTCTGGTTTAGGAATTAGGGTTGTTGACTAATCCGGGTCAATGGATTAGGGGTTTTGGATGTCACGTGATCATATATATATATATATATATATATATATATATATATATATATATATATATATATTTTTAACAATGAAGATATATATTATGAATAAAATATTAGAGGTGTGGATCTACACAGGTTTCTAGTTTTCCCAGTTTAGTTTTCTATGGTAAAAATATGTGTGTAATGTGTGTGTGTCATTGTATCTCTTATGGTTTTTTTTAATAATCTATTTGCAGTAAGTAATTTTACATGGTTAAAATCTACAAATTGACTTTGGTGAAATTTGTTCTCATGTTGCCAAGTTAACTCCTATTAGATTCATTTTATCTGTTGTTGTTGCTTTTGATTTTGAATTAGAATAGATGCATGTGAAGATAGCATTCGTACATGGGGATCTGGAAGAAAAGTTCTACATGAAGCATCCAAAAGGTTGTGTTCTGAAGGGAAAGAAAGAGCTAGTATGCAAGCTCAAAAATTTCATATACGGGTTAAAGCAATCACTAAGAGTATGGTATCAAAAATTTGATACTTATATGTTGGGACTTGATTCCACAAGGAGCAAAGTGGATCAATGTGTGTATTTCAAATTAATCGGTGATCATGTTATTTATTTGGTCTTGTAAGTGGATGGTATGGTGATGATAAGAAACGACAAGAATATTATCCAGAATGTGAAAACTAAGTTGTCCTCTAAATTTAACATGAAGGATCTTGGTGTTGCAAATTTCATTTTGGGCATGAAAATTAAAAGAGATCGATCAAATAGGAAACTATGGTTAAATCAGAGGAAATGTGTTGAGACAATATTGTAGAGGTTTAATATGTAGGAATGTAAATTGGTCAAGGTTCATATTTATGTAGGTGTAAAGTTATCTATGGATCAGTGTCCTAAGACACAAGAAGAGGAAGAGGACATGTCATATGTTACATATGCTAGTGTGGTTGGTAGTTTGATGTATGCAATGACTTGTACTAGATTGGACATTGCACATGCAGTGGGAGTTTTGAGCAGGTATATGTCAAAACCAAGGAAGGAGCATTGAACAACAGTAAATATGGTTTTCAGATATTGTGTGGCACTACTAGTTATGGATTGTGCTACCAAGGAATACTAGGATGGGACATAGTGTTGGACATACATGGATTTGTTGATGCAAACAGGGTTGGAGATCTGGATCATAGAATATCTACAAGTGGATATGTGTTTAACCTATTTGCAAGAGAAATCATTTGGATGAGCAAAAGACAATCTATAGTGGCATTCTCAACTACATAAGTTAAATGCATGGTAGCCACTCATGCAAGCAAAGAAGCAGTATGGTTATGGAGATTGTGTTCAAGTATTGGGTTGGTACACCAAGCTGTAAGAATAGATTGTAACAGTCAGAGTGAAATCTTCCTAGCGAAGAACACGGCTTATGATTCAAAGACAAAGCATATTGATATTCAGTATCACTTTGTGAGAGACGTGGTTGAAGAAAATAAGGTGTTGTTGATGAAGGTGGACACTTTGAACAATGTTATAGATTCATTAACAAAATATGTGAGAACTRAGAAGTTCTCTTGGTGTAGAGGATCTATGGGCRTTGTTTCTCGGGATGTTGACTATGCAAACTTGTAACCCCTTGTATATAAATAAAACAAGTGGGAGAATATTTGGTATGTGTTATATTCTTTRCACAACCRGGTGCGTAGGGGGTCACAGGGAGGGGCTCKAGCCCCCCCTGGAAYGGTAGTTGCAAGGAGGGYRMATCCCCCCCTATTTGGGGGGTCACAAGGGGGTAAMTCCCCCCTRTMTRTGGGGTTGTAGGGGAGASGGAGMCCCCCTTYGCAAKGGTTCGAGGGCARCACCCCTGAAAAAAAATAAAAATTAACAGYTTTTTGCATCTGTTTTTAGAGGTTTTTTGGCACATTGTTTTCGCCAATAGTTTTCTAATTATGGTTAAGGAATTAGGGTTKTTGAMTAAYATGATTCAATGGTTTAGGGTTTTTGKATGCCAYTGGATCCTATATATAGTGTAYTRTAAACAATGAAGATATATGATGAATAAACTATTAGAGGTGAGGCTCTAAACAAGTTGTTGGTTTTCCCAGTTTGGRTTTTYGRGGTAAAATATATGTGTAATGTGTGTGTGTGTTTGTGCCATTGTATATTTTATGTTTTTATTAAKAATCCATTTACATTAATTTATTATACAAGGTTAAAATMTGCATCAACTCACYTAGTTGAACTTCAGTTGTCGACTAACTATCTCTAGTACATCCAAAGGTATTCAATGAAGYTATTGTTATATCAATTCTAAYRGTTATAATAGGGGTCCCCTATAATAACAATGATAATATTATGAKACTAAGGATGATGTGGCCTACTGACATTTCCCACCTAGGATATGTGTCAACTAACAATTGGTCAACATTACTAGTTAGGTGATGACATGTCTTGATGATGTGGCATGCTAACATGGAATACTAACCTGACACACTGACATGGCATTACTCATGTGTCCCACTAAAGGCTTAATTCAATGGTGACATGTGGTAGGGTGGAAGAAATCATAGCATGTCGTCCATTTGTATTCAAGTTAGTTCAAAGGGAGTAGGTTAAACCTTGTGGGGGTATGATGTTTTTATGGCCCATGTAAGGCCATAAGAAAATTCAACTAAGTTTGACATACATGTTTCACTCACGAGCGGATGACCCACAAGGGTAGTTCAAGGTGATGTTTGTGAAGATGGCCTACTAACACAAAATAAAGACTAAGCATGGAGGCCCCTTTAATATGCTAAGATAATGAGCCTAAGGATGATGTAGCTTAGTGACATGTGTCAACCAAGGATTTGTTAACAATACTACTTAGGTGATGACATGTCATGATAATGAATGGAATCCTAACATGGCATATTGACATGGAATTAATTATGTGTCATGTATGACATGTGTAGGGTGATATAGGTTGAAAATAATCGATATGTAGTGATGTGGCACTAATGAGGTGTCATTAAAGGACATCACTCTAATAACATGTCCACTCAATAAGTTAATCCTTAGTGGGTTATCTCAAAGGAATTTTAAGGCTTGAAAATATGACCTATAAGGATGCCCCATAGAGATGCCTTGTGACATTGACCTATGGAAAAGGATCGCTAGAAAACAAGAAAAAATAGCTAAGTATAGATGACCTACAATTGGTTGATTAGTTGACATATACAAATACATGTCCACATCATCAACTAGCACATGGAAATTCAATGGAATAAAAGAATAAGAAGGTTAAAAATATTAGTTTTTGCAATGGATTTCATCTATGTTTTCACCAAGTTCATGGTAAAGACTATTTGTGCATGTCATGGTATCCAAGAAAGTAGAACTTATACAATGACTAAAATATCCAAAATAACAATACATATATTAGTCCCAGGGAGGATTCTTATCATTACAACCACTAAGGATTATGATAGGTCAAATGCCCCAAAGAAATAGGGTAACATTATGGGAACCCTCTATTAGAGACAATAATCTCTTAAATTACAACCATTAATATTATGATATGATTTCCCCATCTTATGTGTGATGAATTAATAAACAAAGAACTTTCTATTCACATAAAGTATAGAACATAGTAAGAGACTACAACCACTAAGTTCATGAAATTCATACACCTACACAATAACATAAGAAAATGTCATTCCAAGAAATACTCATTTGTTTCCAACTAACTAACACTCATGTTTAATAAATTTCTAAGGCCCAGTGGCCCGTTAACTTTAAATTCTATAGTAACAAGGTAGGTAGACATTTCTTCAAAAACTACTTTAAAATATCGATGCAATAAGTATAAGGTGAGGACGTAATGTTTTCCAATTTGATAAATGAGACTTTTTTCTACAACCACCATTCTTGATGAACATTACCACTCTAGACTTGTTTACACAACCACAACCACACTATTTTGTCCTACTCGAGAAGGGTTATATGTATGTATCTATATTAGTTCTTAACTTGTATGATAGCATTTTTGGAAACCTTACTATTGATATTTAAACTTCATGTTATTTCCTAAAAATAATCCAAAGAACATAGATAGTGGTTCACCATAGAATATTCCACTACTGAAGGGATTCTACAATTATATTGAACGACATTTACCCAACCATAGAATTCAAAACCTCAAGTTCACCCATGTGCTAAGATCCTTCTTTCTTAAGGCCAATCTCTTTCACACATGCACTAATGTGAGACAAATACATAGTACTACCTAAGATAGTGATCATTCAAGTATGCAATCATACCATAGCTTTATACTAATGAAATTATTCCAAACTAAATAAAGGCACAAGAAGTGTAGTCAAACTAAGTGATATAGGATCTCCTCCTAATTCAACCAACACTCACTTATGCTCATGATCAAAGTCCAAAAAGTCCATAGTTTCTTAAGGGAAGTCCCAAGAGTCAATGAATAAATGAAAACATGTTTTTAGTTCAACCATAAGTACCAAGAGAAAATGGCACCATTAAATTCATTAATCCATTAATAGATTAGGTAGTAAACAAAATACTAAAGAAACTAAAAGACTTATCAAAATGATTCACAACAAATCTCATTTAAAACTTACTCAAAAAACATTACACATAGTAATTTGGGATTTGCCTAAGGTTTACTTAAATAATTATGATAACAAAATGAAGTCCATAATAGATTGGTATCTACCTAAAGCCATATTAACATAATTATAATAACAACTAATAGCATAGTAGTTTTTTTATATGTACAAAGTTTTCCTAATAAATATAATAATAAATAAAAAGTAATTTGAGATTTGAAATCCACACATAGTCTCCCAGCAAAAATATATTAATGTTTTAAATATATTATTATTTATTATATTTTAAATATATAATATATTAAAAAAAAAAACTTCTTAGTATAGTATATATAATAAGCATATATTCAAGGATGGGTTGGGATTCACATAAAATCTATCTCTAATGGATTACAAATACCATAAACCAAAATATTCAACAAACATACACATCCATACAAATATCATAACTATCCAAAAGAAAATCCTTTCCTGCCACGCAAGGCTCATACGAACTCTTAAATCTTTTGTCAATCGTAATATTACGGAGTTAATGTCAAAAGAAACTTAATTATGGACTGAGTATATCGGTTCCCTTAAAAAAAAAAATACTACAATTCAAGGGGGAAGTCATAAATTTTAATTCCCCGGAAGTGAACATCACATACCTAGAAAACAAAAGCTCAATAGAAAAATAGTAATACAACCCATAATGTTGATGCAAGGGAATGGAATAAAACTTGGACTCACTATATTAATGGGTCCTCTACTTTCCTAGGGTTTTTTCTATTAACAATTATTCCAATATTTTAGTTTTTTAATCTTAAAGATTCTTAATGCCTTTTTCAAGGAATTGTGCATCTCATACAATATTTATATGTTAAAAAAATTCAAAATAATTGAAGAGGGAATTATATAATATTTACAAGGCTATGTTAAAAAGTTTGAAGAGGGAATTATATGTAAGTGTGATGTTTTTTTTTCTATGATAAAAATAATTTTGGTACTTATTTTCATAATGAGCATGGTATCTAGGGCATAATCTAGATTCTTCAAGGTACAAGATTAAATCAACAATTCATGGATAGATTATTTGTAATTCATCAAGAATTGATTCATTAAGAGAAAACATGTTGCAAAGTGGAATTTGAATTCGTGTGAGAAGGGTAACAATTTTTCCTCACAACCACTCAAACTACACCCAATTGATACACAAGTGTGCATGTTAGAAACTAAATAGAAGAAAAAAAAACACTCAAAATGAGAGAACTTGGATAATACCTTAAAAGATGCTTAAATCAAATATGTGCATTGAATCCTTTAATGGTTATGCCAATTAAGATGTATAAAATATCTACTCTAGAAGAGAGATATTCACATGTACATCGAAATATGGTCTTGGTAGTAAACATGGGTGCACACCTACATTCAATCCACTTCACATGTTCATAATTTTAAGTGATAAACAAGAATGGCACTTTAAAATACATTATAAAGTAGCGTTTTAAATATCAAATATAAACCAAGTTAAATATCATTAATTTACCTAATTTTGTAGGAACCACTCCAGAAGTGGGAAACAAATACTTGAAGTTTTTGAATTTCCAATAACTTTGGAACGAGAATAAATCGTTCATAAATTAGTGGGGAACGGTTATTGGTGTGTGAGGGACGTTTTAGGAATGTTTTAGTTGTAGATTTTCTACATTAAATGATCTGTAAATTGTCATGGAAATTCCATTGGAGCAATTCATCACAATAGATCTTGCAATATTTTATTATTCAATTTATTTCATTGGATCCAATATTTGTTATTACTAACGCTCAAATTTATGAAAATAACTTAAATGTGAAAAATGAAAGAAACAGGCAAATGGACACAAGACATATCTTGGGAAACTTGAAATGGGAGAAAACCCAGCTAAAAGGGGAGGCCTATGCTATTCTCTATTTTCTTTAGTTATGAAAATGCAAATACAAAAAAAGGGGCATTCACTATGGAATTGCTTTTGAAACTATGGCCTGAACGATTGGTACAGAATATTATTCCTTCGTTGTGCTCTCAAATCTCAGTCCTAGATCCTCTACTCAACTATGGAACAAGTACAATGTTAAAAGAATGGAACCCATATCATCCTAGTGACCCAATATTTAACATAGCCTAATAGTTGTCTAGGGTTAGGGTTTTTGCATGCCTCAACCCTCAATTAGTGTTAGGATTTTGGACCTTCTAGAATATTCTTGAAAGTTGACACGTGAGTAATGGGAACTAATGTGGCATCCACTCAGTTCTTTGGTGGTCAACAAGGTAGGTCACTTGCGAGAGGAATAACTTCCGCAGACGAACTCATATTGAGGTGATTTTCACACTCTAAGGTCTCGATGTGTAAAACAACATCGATGGGCTAGAGCTATGCACAAAAAACTTTGACCCTAAAATGTTTCATATGCCTCAAAATGGATTTGAAAGTTTTGAGACCACAAATCTCCAAATTAGAGCTGAATGCATCAAGTTTGGAGGCTCAATATCCTTCTCTATCACAATTAATATGGTCGTTTCTTGTTGTTAAGTCTGGTAACTAATTCTAAAGGCCATAAAATCTATATATACCATGATTGGCACATTGCTTGAATTTTTAAGCTTTCATGAAGTAGGGAATGATATTCCTTGGGAAAATTTAGTGGAGCATCATCTTTGACCACTTTTTTATATTGTGAAATTATATTAAAGGAGCTTCAACATAACCTTTAACTACATCGAATCTTAATGAATTTGGTATATTTGAAGGTTAATAATGGAGGCATCAAAATGCATATTTATTTGCTTGCCTCTATTTGCACAACTTTCTCTGTGGTAGTGTTGAATTCAAGATTTGAAACAAAGTTTTATAACAATTCTTTCTAAACTCATGATTAACTAGAAAAGATACATGTAACATAGAAGATTGAATGTTATGAATTTAGTGAAAATTAATTGTATTCTTTCAAAATGTTGTAGAGGGGGGAAACTAGATGTTGTAAAGGGGGCAAACTAGATGGGGAAAATCTTTTGTGCATATCCTAAGTTGTCATTTGAGTTTACAAACTGAAAGCAAGTTCTCTAGTTGAAAATTGAGGTTAACATAAATTGGGAAACAATTCCCAAAACTGCTTATTTAACAAGTCAAGTTTCATGAATGCATTACAGTATTGGGTTCTAAGTATGGCACCTTTTCTATTTGGGATATTCGGTGGCAATGCTTCCTGCAATTGTACTTTTCCTGATCTTTGTATTCCTGTGAGCAAGATCTGGGCATGGAGGTATGAACGGCTGCTGTAACGTGTATTGGTTTTGTGTTTCATTTCTCAAAGTACTGTGAACTAGAGGAGAATAAGAAATGAAATGTGTAAATAGGATGGGCTGGGATAACTGTTTACAGAGGGTTATAATTCAATTGTAGTCCCTTTATGATCCATAACAAAGTATATACTTCAAACTGTGTAGAGGTTTGGCTTGGTGTTTTGAAATAACTCGTGTACAGTGATTGAAATCTTGTTTCATCATTGTTGTGGGAGGACGTCGTCTGAAATAAGGAGATGAAGCTGGAATATACTATGGCCAGTTGTGTGAAAGGTGATCGAGTGGGATCAAGGCACAGGCCTGGTATCCAGGACTCACATTCCCCAATAATCGCGTAGAACACGTGGCAAAAGTGTGAACACAAAAACCCAGAATTTCGAGAAGAGACGGCGATGACAGTTGAGCCGAGAATGCTGAGATTTACCAAGAGGGACGAGAAATTGAGATTCGTGCTAAACGTGAGCACCAAGCCTACGAACTCTGAGTTGAGCTTCGTGATAAAGTTGAGCTTCAATAAATAAGTTCATAATAGCTGAGATGGTTGTTTCGAACTCTGGGTATGAAGAATTGAAATAAGCTCTTGTTCATCTTTTTGTCTCTGTTTGAGTTTATTGAAGTCAAATGAAATTAGGGAGTTGGAATACTTGAGAATCAAATTTGAGGACATGGAAGTTTTCTGAAGGATTATTCTTCAACAATGGTTGCGATGAGCATTAGTTGTTGTTTTTGAAGGTTGGAGGAGGAGATGGATTATCCTTTAATCTGACAGAAATTGCTACAAGAATCGAAAATAATAAGCCAGGCATCTTCTGCTTCAAAGATATTACTGGTGAAATGTGCCCATCTTCGATTGGAAAAGTAAGTTCATGCACAAAGTTTGTGCTAGCTTAATATTTCTATTTCCTCTTAAAGATGAATATGGCAAAGGAAAATTGGATAAGCAGGGTTCGCTTCAGTGTAAGAGGGAGCAAGTTGGCCCATGCAGAAAGGTAGACATGGAGGGAAAGACCTTCCAACATGATGTCAAGGAGAGACATTGTCGGACGTGATGCTCAAAGACAAAAAGTCTCTAGGAGTAGCATACCTCCAGGACGAGATCATACCAGATAGCAGAGACAGTTCCTGATCGTGGATACATCCAGTCAGACCCACTGTAGCACATCTATGGTGATAGATCCAATGGAGGTCGTAGACACAGTATGAGTCCCAGAGGGAGCAGTTGCAGAAGCCCAAGAGCAATTCCAGAGATCCAGAGGGAGCATTTCCAGAGAGAGTGGAGGAGCTACTCTCAGTACATGCAGATCCACTTCTAGAGGAGCTAGTCCCAGATTGGTTATTCTTGGGATGATCCATTGTTCCTGTCAGGAGATTGAGTATTCTCCAAGGGATT
>JZKD02S0358770.1:0-18845 GCA_000966675.3 Picea glauca | reverse complement strand
GCTTGAGGAATCTGGTGGACTGTTACAGGGTAGCATCGGTTGCTGGGAGTTTTGGGCTCGAGGGCCAGGAATCCTTATAGAATCCTGGACCTAGGGAGCTGGATAGGCTCTGGTCTTAGCTGGATGGGAGGAAAGATTCAGTTTTGGGCAGAGTTTGGCAGAGCAGTTTGGGCACAGTTTTAGCTTCAGCTTGGACAACAAATTCGAGAAACAAATCACTTGACATGTATTTTGTTCGTTATTATGGCATGTTCATTATCGTATGTTGATTCAATATGTTATTTATGAAATGTACATTATTCAATGTATCATTTATATCATGCTGCCATTTGGAATTTTGTTGAGCCATAAACTGTAAACTTTTATTTGTTGATGTTATTTTTTTGAATATAGAGAACCATAAAAGAAGTTATAAATATCAATGTTATGTTTAAATTAATTAACTCTAGGTTCTATTAGAGAGGACACTACAATTTCTATGTTATTAATTATTTCCTATATGCAACAGACTTAGGTAGGTTACCTGTTCTCGACACATATAGTGTAACAACTCTTTTGATTACAAATCTCAGATTGGAATTTAAATGAGTGTAAGATATACATTGAACATATTTATACACCAACAGATGGCTCAAAAATCTCCTTACTTTCCAATGAACATCGACTTTGATTGTATCATCAACCACTTTCTAAGGAATCATTTGTTTCTCATGTTAGTTCATATCCATGGTTAAAAATCATTGGAGATGTGTGTGTGTGTGTGTGTGTGTGTGTGTGTGTGTGTATATATAAATTCTAATAATGCACCAAGTTTTTTTAATCGTACCCTATTGTTGCAACATGATGATATCAGTTCAAGGAACTTGAGTCCAGTCAATTTAAATCCACATGTTTTGTTTCAACTCACTGCATCTCGTCCTGCGATGAACATCTGCCTTGCTGCAAATCACTCCAACTCGTCTTGTGATGAACATCTACCTTGTTTCAACTCGATGCAACTTGTACTGTGATGAACATCCACCTTGTTGCAAGTCACTACAACTTGTTGCAACCCACTGCAACGCGTCCTACGACAAACATCCACATTTCTAAAAATCGTTACAATTCATCATGCAATGAACTTATGCTTTGTTGAAACTCACTGCAACTCATTGCTACTCGCCGCAACTCACCACAACTTGTTGCAATTCATTTCTAATTTCTCCAACCCATCTTGCGACGAAACCTGTCCTGCTGCAACTTCATGTAATTCATGCCTTTTCAAAAAATCTACCTTGTTGCAAATTCCTGAATCACTTTTCCAGACAACAAAATTACCACCTGTTAACATCCAATCCCTTTCCATGAATCGACTTCATTACCACTACTTTTCCATTTCTTTCCACATTATCTCTATGATGTGACATCTTTTTGCAGCTCTCAAAACCTACGCTAAAACTCGTGTACGATGTCTTTATGTCCATACCTATGAAAAGGCACTCTCAATAGAAAACACATAATCATTGACGATCAACCACTACTTACACTCAATTATTTTCATGGAACGTATGATAAGTTTCACCAAAGGTAAGTCTTTCCCTACTTGCTCACATGATTGTAAATTTCAACATGTCATTAGAATTGTATCTCCAAACCCTACAACATCAGTCGAGGACATATTCCACCTTTAGTTGGGGGGAGGCACATCATTATGCATTGCACGATTCCACGTCGACCTACCATAAATAAAATAACACTCTCATTATACCCCATCATTACCAAATCTGATGTAAAACATCATATCCCCGTTTTCCTTAATTTGGAAATCCATTCCCAGTGTTCTATTTCATGTCAAAAACATCAACTCACCCTGTCAAAAACCACTCTACATCACCCAACTATCTACAATGGGGGTCTCAATTGTTATTCATGAGCACGAATTAGTCATATTGTTGCGTAGATACCCGGAGGCCAACCAAATTTTTGAAAATGCGGGGTGGGTGACTTTATTTGAGAGACTGCAAGGATTTGACAATAATGTTTCCATGGGGTTCACCCATAACTTAGAATAAAAAATCTCATCAATTCACATATTTCACATTGATGTCATAGAGGAAACAATTGGAAAAAAAATGGGGCTAGCAAGGACTAGGGTAATCTGGTTCAACAAGAAGGTGTTCATTCTAGCAGCCAAGATGAATTTTCTGAGAGGTGGAGAACACGTCAGAAACAAGGGTAAGGGTATCGAAATAACCTCTCTCCCTTTTCCCTAGAAAGATGTAGCATATTTTATTCAACAATACATTACCTGTGAAGGTAGATTTACAGTTGTTTATAACTACCATTTTATGCTACTATCCCACCTCCATCATGGTCAACTTCTCAATATCATGTACTTTCTATTAGAATATTTGAAATCAATGATGGGCTATGTTCGTCATTCCAAACACTCGTAGACATGATTTACCTATCATGGGTTGATTAAATTGTTGGTTATCCATGCACTAAGTAAAAGGAATGCTACATGGCATGAATTTATTGTTCATGTGGAAACATAGGGTTTGGAAGTATAAATAAGTGATGATACAGAGAAAGTGGCAGAGGAGGAGGAAATGGAAAAGAAAAAGGCTAATCCTGAGCTTGAATTCATTGATAGAAAAAACAACCCCGAGGATGGAAAGTCCAGGAATCAGGAAGAAGTGGAGTTAGAATGGATCTATAATGGCATGGCCATGGGAGAAGAGGAATTTATAGGGGGGAAACAGAATAGGAAGATAGAGTAGTCAACATAGAGAATGAAGAGGGAGATACAGAAAAAGAACTAAGTATAGGAGACATAGAAATAAACCAAGAAGCCATGGTGAGGAAGAAGAGTTTGACGTATTGAAATTCAAGGTAATCTCTCCAATCAGAATAATGTTTCATCATCACCATATATTTATGAAGTGGATATTATAGGAGGAAACCCTCCTGCTAAAGAATATAAACCTTGTCTGGTCATGGAAGATCACTCACAACAGAAAAAAAGGAAAAGAAGATCACCCCAAGTAACCAATGAAGACATCCATATGATAATAAATAGGTCATTTTCAGCACTATCACCAACCCAATCATTCGATTCATTGATTAGTATTGAGTTCCCACAAGAACCTGTTAAAGAATGAACTACTTAAAAAAAGGGAAAGGTAAGGAAAACTAGGTATTCTTCAGCAGTAACACCATCCCAACCATTTACCAGCACTGGGTGCCCACAGGAACTTGTTGAAGAATGAATTGTTGTAAAAAATGGGTAGACAAAGGTAAGAAGAACTAGGTCATCTTCAGCAGCAACACTAGCCCAACCATGGATCAATACTGAGTGTCCACAAGAACCTACTAAAAAACAACCTACTGAGAAGGAAAAAAGACAAGGGAAAGAAGTGCCAGCTCTAAGAAAGGTAACGCTCTATCCCTACGTGAGCAAGTAAATCATTTAAGGGAAGAGAACTCTAGGCTTGAGAAACAACTCGGGGTCTTAAGGGGAAAATTTCAAGAGGGTCAAACTTCTCTAGGATTGGGAACCCTAGTTGAAATTTCTCAACTATTAGAAAAGTTAGGAGACCTTGAAGCCTTGACATTAGAGAGACATGTGTAGGGCACAATTTCCCCATCCCGTGAAGAAGTCTTTAGTCAAGCAGGATGCACATCAAGTGATATGCCACCTTCTAAATTCAATTTAGTTGTCACCCAAATAGAATATATTGAGAAATACTGAGGGGATGTTGAAGCTACCCAAAATGTTCAAGAAGAAATTATCTAGGACACTACTTCCACATCAGAACTAGTGGTCGTGGGTGGAGTAATGGAAGAGCCTTGTCTTGACACAAATGGGAGTGTTGCAACTTAAGAGGAAAAAGAACAACATAGAATTGGGGAGATAGTTGATCCCTTTCAAAGGAATATGAGTAGTCCTACCACATAGGTTGTTTCTACACAAGAACCAACAATTACTAGGAATGAGGATGCCCAACTTGAGAAGGAAAAGGGTAAAACGATAGCCCCCATTGTTGATATATTGATTTCTGAAAAGAAGCTAGCCATATAACTCCAATAAGGGGTGATTTCCACCTAGGAACATAGAAAGGTCATTCGGGACTTAAGAGAAAGATGGGAAGAAGAGTTAGCATTCCAATAACATAGAAAGGAAAATATGAGGGAATGAGTCATAATTTGAAAGAACTGGAAGATAAAATCAAAACCATACAAGATACAAAGATGAAAGTTTGTGACCTAGCATAAGAACTGGTAAATTACAAAAACCCATCCCCTTCCTATCCATTGTTTCTACAGGATAAATTTCTCTTTTTTCATTTGATAGCCATAAAAGAAGATAGGGATTGTAGTTTTGATACTACCATTTCCTTCTTGAAGAATTTCTTCTAGAGAAGTATTGCATACCAACACCTACTATGAGAACTTTACTTACATGAATATGTTATGTTTCGGGAGAGGAAATTCAACTTATCTCATTATATTGGAGATATTCAGTTGAGGTATTTCATTTCATTTATCAAAAACCAAGAAAAATGGAAGGAATCCCATGAGGCCATCAGAGAAACTCAAGCCAAGAATTTGTTATAGGTTAGGAGGGAGCTTACCCTTGCTGCCAACATAGTCAAGGGACACAATTATTTCTTTGGTGTAGATGAAAGAGTTGCTACATTGATTGAGATTCGAATACTTATTTTGTATATATGACCCAAATGTATCAATATGTAGTTGAAATATACCCTGGATGGTAGTTGTCTTAGGTGGGAAACCTTTGATGAGACATTGAGAAGATGAGATCCATATGGGTACCCAAACTTTGGCCATGTTTTACAAAGAGTGAATAAGTATATGAAATGTATGACAAAGTGTGGAACTAAGTGGATCAGTCTCAAATATAGATTCCCTCTTATTTGGATCCCTACAAGACGATACCAACAACAATATCAAGTGCAACATGAGAAAGATTATTGGATGGATGTTATGATGAGTAACAAATACAGGTATTAAGGAGGATATTGTTGGGGAATACAACCTTACTACACTTCATATACAACATGAGGATGTGGACTCAGACTGATGGGTTGCATGAGGACATGAAATTACTTCAGTTGGGGGGAGATGTTGGGTCTTGGGAATGACACCCTTTTTCCATCATTTTGTTACTTATCTCTTACATTTTCCTTCTTATTCACACCTTTCCCATAGCTATCATGTTCCAAGAGTTACATTGTTTACACTGGTATGTTAATTCCATTTGATGCATTGATTCTTTAATATTTTCCTACATTTAGGGAAGGATTATGTCTGTGTTGGGTAACTACTAATTAATTGCTAAAGAATCTTGCGGAATAATTAGTTGCTACTTCGAGGTGTTGTTACTCCAAAGACGTTTCTACTATGAGGTGATGTTGATCTGAGGCATTTCTACTCCAAGGTGATGCTACTCTAAGATCTTGTTTCATAGGTGATGCTACTCCGAGATTTGGTGCGCAAGCATTCCTACTTCATAATGTTGTTACCACCAAAGGATCATTGCACGATGCTGACTAGGCCATTGATCTATGGGCACTTGTGAAAATGATTGTTTCACCTTAATGATGTGGTTTATCTTAAGTCACTACTATTTTATGTTACAAATATGGGTTTTCATCCCAGATAAAAAGGACAGTTCAGTGGGCTATGTCCATAAAAATTCATTATGCAAGTTGTAATTAGTTACATGCAATATTTTTTATCTTCTTGTATTTTAATAATTAAGATGACATCGAACAACTTGAGAATCAAAACGTTCTCAAGGTTGTTCATAATTGTAATTTTTCCAATATTAGAAAAGGGAGAAAAGGTTTGAAAGCGTGGAGCATCTTTCCCCCAAAGTTAGTCTGGTTTTGGGAAAACAGAGAACAATTGGTTGACTAATGAGTAACAACAATTGTATCTACACCTTTTGATTTGAATAATATAGATATGGCAAGTTTGTGGTATCAATTTGTGAGTGATTAAGTTGCATTTTCTATAGTTTTCTCACCCCTGCTAAGGAGGAAGGGTCCTCCTCTTTAGCAAGGTTTTTTTTTCTTGTACCATTAATAGATTGTGTTGTCATTAATTTTCTTAGTTCAATTTCTGGTGCAAATGATTGAATTGTTCTAAGCATAGTTGTTACAATATGATTTATTAATGGTGTGTTATCAAATTCAAATTCAGTGTGAGTGTATTTCCATTGCATCAAGTGTTCATTTACAATTTTGCATGAGTGTGTTTCTGATTAATTGCATCGTGTTTCATTTCTAATTGAACATGAGTGTGTTCTAATTAAGTGCAACAAGATTTGATTCCATCAATACGAGTGTGTTCTTCCTTTTTTAGTTACAGAAGGAGATTTTTTTATTCCAGCAAGAATGTGTCTCTAGTTTAATTGTAAGAGGATTGTTCAGTTACAAGGAAGATTGCTTGATACATTGAGAGTGTGTCCTTTAGTTAGTTACAAGAAAGGATTGGATTTATTGATAGATGTGATCCTTTCTTTCCAACATCGTGCTTTGTGATTTTCATTAAAGATTCCATTTCGTTTTAGTAGTAAGGATTGATTAATTCAAAAGTATAGAATATCTTAATTGTTGGTTCAGTTTAAGTAGGACATGGATTGATTCTTACAGATTTTTTTAAGAATATTTATTGATTGGAGTTTTTAGTGATATAAGGATCTGATTTGTTTCACAGTGATATTGTTGCAACTATGTGAGTTAGTCTTAGTGGAATTTTGTTCATCATATAGTGTTAGGAGAAATATTTTTCTGCATATATATTGCACAATGACCTTGTAATAAAATACTACCTCTGGTTGACAATTGAATGCATTGGATTATTTAATTAAACAATTAAACATACCAACAACTGGTATATCGAGATTTAGATGAGCCCTTTGAAAGGTGTTTCTACCTTTAAAAGATGGTTTATTATCTGCATTAACTTCCTGAGGAGAAGGACTGCAGACTGAAATTGTAACTTGAAAACCCTGGTTGAATTACAACAAGGGGAAATTATATTGTTCCTCTGTCAAAGTGATGACTACTCTTATGGGAGTAGGAATATGATGATAGGTATTAGTGGTAAAAACATGAATGAAAATGGTAGAGGTGCCATAAATTATGCTATGAAGTTTCCTAATTCCATACAAGGGACATGAGATGGATTGTTTTGTTAAGCATAATAATGTCTATCTAATAGGGCACATATAGTATGTTGTAATTAAGATGGTTGATTGTATAATGGTTAAGACCCTTATGGAGAATTCCTTGTGCTTAAAGGAAATTGGTATGGATTGATAGCATGTAGTAGTAATAATTATTGCTTTAATAAAATATTAAACCATGTATATGTGTATGATCCCTCAAGATCAGAGGACTGGTGGAAAAATGTCTAAGGTCAGTTTTATTTGACCTATAGTGAATGAAGAAAATGATTGTTGGAGAATAACCGAGTTAATAAATTAAAAAGGAGTCATGTGGATTGTTGCTAGACCTCCTAGGAGAGGTAAAGAGATATGAACACATGATCAAAATTATGATGCTCACGGCTATAATAAGAGAATGTGTATACCTATTAATCTAATGAAATTTTTTTGCATGTGAATACAAATGGAAGACAATTGGAATACATCTGCATTGTAAGAATGGACAAAATACTCGGGGCACGAGGATATGCCAGAATGCATATGGAAAATATTGAGCATGCGTATAACATGCATATAGGCTTATTATGGTCGGTTATTGGATGTAAAATATGGTGATGACATGGATCATATGGTTAATGATGATTTGGGTATAGGAACTTAAGTAAAATCTTGATGATATTGATTACATATTACCCTATGAGAATAAAATAGAAGGGTTCATGAATTATTGATTCTGAATGGAATAAAGGAACTGCTGGGGCATTTCTATATTACCAATTAGTCAAAATGAAATCTAGAGGTGGATGGTAGCCATAAGAATATGGCTTGGTGTTCTTAAATTGTAGTGAAAGGGAATCTGGAAAAAGGATCCCCTTGATAAAAAGTTCCATTGACCAAGAATGGTCCAAGGCATGAAGAGAAGCTTGATAAGTTGACATTTTGACTAGGGCATTCTTGAAATTGCCTAGATTGTATTTTTGGTTCATTGCATACTTCTATAGTAGTTTAGGAAAGAGTGTTATCTTGTTGGTTGTTGTCATATGAAAAGGGAAAAATAGTTATGAATATGTATACGATACTTTCCATGTTAATATCATGTGAATGATTGTAAACTCTCAACAGAGAGGGCAACATGGTGTTGAGTATTCCTATGAGACTTGCCATAAGGAATGGTTGTAAGATCTCTCAGAGGAAGGATATGGAAGTTTTAAATGCCCATGTGTAAGAATGACATTGAAAAAGGTGAAATAGTGAGCTTGCATGTTGAACATCCGTAAGATGTAAATGGATGCTTGGGTGCATGAATGGAATGCATTACAAGGTTTCCTAGTATGAAGGAAGAAATGAATAAGTTTGTGAGACTAGTTGTGAGGATGGTAGTGAATTGTATTTAAATAAGAATGATAATAAGACCCAATAAATAGGAAGGAATGAGGTAAAATGGTGCAATTGTTACACCTACATATATGTAAATGTGCATAAACATGCTTAAAGGTATGATATGAATGTCAGGATAAGTGAAATGTGAGGCAATATTTGTACTTTCTAGATCTAAATAATGCCATGAATGCATGGACAACCCTATGATGAAAGGGTTTGATTTTTATTGATGAAATAATAGCTTGAGGGGGATGTGTTCCCTTTTTCCTCAAGAAAAGTTTGTATAAATTTATGAGAGAGAAAAGGAGCAGAAAGGCTGTGTTGTAATGATAAAAGGAAACAGGTTATGCTTTTAAGGATTGCATGAGAATGACTGTGAATAGTCATGAGTTAAAATATTGGTAAAGAAAATATACAAAGTGTGCCTAAGGTAGACACATAGAATGTTGGTACATGTGGTTAAATGTATGAAAGAATAGTTTGAAAGAAATTTGATAAACTAAAGATACAAGTTTCAACATGTGAATTTCAAATGTTTAATGAAAGTGCAAGCTTATATTCCTTGTGGGATATTGGATAGAACTCTAAAATAATGAAGTTGAGTCTGACTCAAGAATTGAGGTCATGTCAGACCATTTGGATATGCAACAAGAGAATTGCATGTTGAAGTGGTTCATGTGGAAGAACTGTGTAAAGAACTCTACTAGGAGAACAGAGCTATAACCTTAATGACTTCTGAGAATTGAACAATGGGCAGAAAAACCTATTTATATAATAATCTTGGATTACATTTTAAAATATCATGCATGAGTACCAAGATATGGAGACGAATGAGGACCAATATGATATCTGGGTGAGAAATGTATGGAATGCACAATTTCATGATTTATTATGAACAAGAAAATTTTTGATGTAGAATTTTGAATTATTGAGAAGGTCAATATGAACATGACTAAGACTACTCAAGAGATAGAACAAGAAAATCCCAGGAGGGATAAATTGTAAAAGAAAAGGAGGAGACAATGATTAATACTTCTCTCCATATAAAACTCTAAATAATAATACATCATTATATGGTTAAAAAGGACAATTGTAAAAATAAGTATAGCTAGTAATTGAAAGATACAATATTGAATGTGCTTAAATGAAAGACCTTGGTTAAGCTATAGTGCGTGAAGGCAATGAGGCCTTGAAATTAATTCATCTAGGCTGAAAGTTTCCTGATGGGAGAATCCATTAAATCCTTTCTTTTTGTCTATTATGTTTCTCTGGGATGTTAAAATGATATGTTGATGAATGTAGATATTTTGGCATGAGAATGTTGAGAGATGTAGCTGAAAGTTGATTGTGGTTGCACTCATGAAAACATTGGGGACAATGTGATGGAGTGCATATAGATATGCTAAGGAATATATGAAAATGTTTTACTAAAATAAATTTTATGGTACATGCATTTGATTTTACATGAAATCTAATGTAAAATGTGAATGTGGTGATGTATGTCACGTATAAGAAAAATTGGAACTATTAGGGAAGGANTTCATTACCACTACTTTTCCATTTCTTTCCACATTATCTCTATGATGTGACATCTTTTTGCAGCTCTCAAAACCTACGCTAAAACTCGTGTACGATGTCTTTATGTCCATACCTATGAAAAGGCACTCTCAATAGAAAACACATAATCATTGACGATCAACCACTACTTACACTCAATTATTTTCATGGAACGTATGATAAGTTTCACCAAAGGTAAGTCTTTCCCTACTTGCTCACATGATTGTAAATTTCAACATGTCATTAGAATTGTATCTCCAAACCCTACAACATCAGTCGAGGACATATTCCACCTTTAGTTGGGGGGAGGCACATCATTATGCATTGCACGATTCCACGTCGACCTACCATAAATAAAATAACACTCTCATTATACCCCATCATTACCAAATCTGATGTAAAACATCATATCCCCGTTTTCCTTAATTTGGAAATCCATTCCCAGTGTTCTATTTCATGTCAAAAACATCAACTCACCCTGTCAAAAACCACTCTACATCACCCAACTATCTACAATGGGGGTCTCAATTGTTATTCATGAGCACGAATTAGTCATATTGTTGCGTAGATACCCGGAGGCCAACCAAATTTTTGAAAATGCGGGGTGGGTGACTTTATTTGAGAGACTGCAAGGATTTGACAATAATGTTTCCATGGGGTTCACCCATAACTTAGAATAAAAAATCTCATCAATTCACATATTTCACATTGATGTCATAGAGGAAACAATTGGAAAAAAAATGGGGCTAGCAAGGACTAGGGTAATCTGGTTCAACAAGAAGGTGTTCATTCTAGCAGCCAAGATGAATTTTCTGAGAGGTGGAGAACACGTCAGAAACAAGGGTAAGGGTATCGAAATAACCTCTCTCCCTTTTCCCTAGAAAGATGTAGCATATTTTATTCAACAATACATTACCTGTGAAGGTAGATTTACAGTTGTTTATAACTACCATTTTATGCTACTATCCCACCTCCATCATGGTCAACTTCTCAATATCATGTACTTTCTATTAGAATATTTGAAATCAATGATGGGCTATGTTCGTCATTCCAAACACTCGTAGACATGATTTACCTATCATGGGTTGATTAAATTGTTGGTTATCCATGCACTAAGTAAAAGGAATGCTACATGGCATGAATTTATTGTTCATGTGGAAACATAGGGTTTGGAAGTATAAATAAGTGATGATACAGAGAAAGTGGCAGAGGAGGAGGAAATGGAAAAGAAAAAGGCTAATCCTGAGCTTGAATTCATTGATAGAAAAAACAACCCCGAGGATGGAAAGTCCAGGAATCAGGAAGAAGTGGAGTTAGAATGGATCTATAATGGCATGGCCATGGGAGAAGAGGAATTTATAGGGGGGAAACAGAATAGGAAGATAGAGTAGTCAACATAGAGAATGAAGAGGGAGATACAGAAAAAGAACTAAGTATAGGAGACAGAGAAATAAACCAAGAAGCCATGGTGAGGAAGAAGAGTTTGACGTATTGAAATTCAAGGTAATCTCTCCAATCAAAATAGTGTTTCATCATCACCATATATTTATGAAGTGGATATTATAGGAGGAAACCCTCTTGCTAAAGAATATAAACCTTGTCTGGTCATGGAAGATCACTCACAACAGAAAAAAAGGAAAAGAAGATCACCCCAAGTAACCAATGAAGACATCCATAGGATAATAAATAGGTCATTTTCAGCACTAGCACCAACCCAATCATTCGATTCATTGATTAGTATTGAGTTCCCACAAGAACCTATTAAAGAATGAACTACTTAAAAAAAGGGAAAGGTAAGGAAAACTAGGTATTCTTCAGCAGTAACACCATCCCAACCATTTACTAGCACTGGGTGCCCACAGGAACTTGTTGAAGAATGAATTGTTGTAAAAAAGGGGTAGACAAAGGTAAGAAGAACTAGGTCATCTTCAGCAGCAACACCAGCCCAACCATGGATCAATACTGAGTGTCCACAAGAACCTACTAAAAAACAACCTACTGAGAGGGAAAAAAAGACAAGGGAAAGAAGTGCCAGCTCTAAGAAAGGTAACGCTCTATCCCTACGTGAGCAAGTAAATCATTTAAGGGAAGAGAACTCTAGGCTTGAGAAACAACTTGGGGTCTTAAGGGGAAAATTTCAAGAGGGTCAAACTTCTCTAGGATTGGGAACCCTAGTTGAAATTTCTCAACTATTAGAAAAGTTAGGAGACCTTGAAGCCTTGACATTAGAGACACATGTGTAGGGCACAATTTCCCCATCCCGTGAAGAAGTCTTTAGTCAAGCAGGATGCACAACAAGTGATATGCCACCTTCTAAATTCAATTTAGTTGTCACCCAAATAGAATATATTGAGAAATACTGAGGGGATGTTGAAGCTACCCAAAATGTTCAAGAAGAAATTATCTAGGACACTACTTCCACATCAGAACTAGTGGTCGTGGGTGGAGTAATGGAAGAGCCTTGTCTTGACACAAATGGGAGTGTTGCAACTTAAGAGGAAAAAGAACAACATAGAATTGGGGAGATAGTTGATCCCTTTCAAAGGAATATGAGTAGTCCTACCACATAGGTTGTTTCTACACAAGAACCAACAATTACTAGGAATGAGGATGCCCAACTTGAGAAGGAAAAGGGTAAAACGATAGCCCCCATTGTTGATATATTGATTTCTGAAAAGAAGCTAGCCATATAACTCCAATAAGGGGTGATTTCCACCTAGGAACATAGAAAGGTCATTCGGGACTTAAGAGAAAGATGGGAAGAAGAGTTAGCATTCCAATAACATAGAAAGGAAAATATGAGGGAATGAGTCATAATTTGAAAGAACTGGAAGATAAAATCAAAACCATACAAGATACAAAGATGAAAGTTTGTGACCTAGCATAAGAACTGGTAAATTACAAAAACCCATCCCCTTCCTATCCATTGTTTCTACAGGATAAATTTCTCTTTTTTCATTTGATAGCCATAAAAGAAGATAGGGATTGTAGTTTTGATACTACCATTTCCTTCTTGAAGAATTTCTTCTAGAGAAGTATTGCATACCAACACCTACTATGAGAACTTTACTTACATGAATATGTTATGTTTCGGGAGAGGAAATTCAACTTATCTCATTATATTGGAGATATTCAGTTGAGGTATTTCATTTCATTTATCAAAAACCAAGAAAAATGGAAGGAATCCCATGAGGCCATCAGAGAAACTCAAGCCAAGAATTTGTTATAGGTTAGGAGGGAGCTTACCCTTGCTGCCAACATAGTCAAGGGACACAATTATTTCTTTGGTGTAGATGAAAGAGTTGCTACATTGATTGAGATTCGAATACTTATTTTGTATATATGACCCAAATGTATCAATATGTAGTTGAAATATACCCTGGATGGTAGTTGTCTTAGGTGGGAAACCTTTGATGAGACATTGAGAAGATGAGATCCATATGGGTACCCAAACTTTGGCCATGTTTTACAAAGAGTGAATAAGTATATGAAATGTATGACAAAGTGTGGAACTAAGTGGATCAGTCTCAAATATAGATTCCCTCTTATTTGGATCCCTACAAGACGATACCAACAACAATATCAAGTGCAACATGAGAAAGATTATTGGATGGATGTTATGATGAGTAACAAATACAGGTATTAAGGAGGATATTGTTGGGGAATACAACCTTACTACACTTCATATACAACATGAGGATGTGGACTCAGACTGATGGGTTGCATGAGGACATGAAATTACTTCAGTTGGGGGGAGATGTTGGGTCTTGGGAATGACACCCTTTTTCCATCATTTTGTTACTTATCTCTTACATTTTCCTTCTTATTCACACCTTTCCCATAGCTATCATGTTCCAAGAGTTACATTGTTTACACTGGTATGTTAATTCCATTTGATGCATTGATTCTTTAATATTTTCCTACATTTAGGGAAGGATTATGTCTGTGTTGGGTAACTACTAATTAATTGCTAAAGAATCTTGCGGAATAATTAGTTGCTACTTCGAGGTGTTGTTACTCCAAAGACGTTTCTACTATGAGGTGATGTTGATCTGAGGCATTTCTACTCCAAGGTGATGCTACTCTAAGATCTTGTTTCATAGGTGATGCTACTCCGAGATTTGGTGCGCAAGCATTCCTACTTCATAATGTTGTTACCACCAAAGGATCATTGCACGATGCTGACTAGGCCATTGATCTATGGGCACTTGTGAAAATGATTGTTTCACCTTAATGATGTGGTTTATCTTAAGTCACTACTATTTTATGTTACAAATATGGGTTTTCATCCCAGATAAAAAGGACAGTTCAGTGGGCTATGTCCATAAAAATTCATTATGCAAGTTGTAATTAGTTACATGCAATATTTTTTATCTTCTTGTATTTTAATAATTAAGATGACATCGAACAACTTGAGAATCAAAACGTTCTCAAGGTTGTTCATAATTGTAATTTTTCCAATATTAGAAAAGGGAGAAAAGGTTTGAAAGCGTGGAGCATCTTTCCCCCAAAGTTAGTCTGGTTTTGGGAAAACAGAGAACAATTGGTTGACTAATGAGTAACAACAATTGTATCTACACCTTTTGATTTGAATAATATAGATATGGCAAGTTTGTGGTATCAATTTGTGAGTGATTAAGTTGCATTTTCTATAGTTTTCTCACCCCTGCTAAGGAGGAAGGGTCCTCCTCTTTAGCAAGGTTTTTTTTTCTTGTACCATTAATAGATTGTGTTGTCATTAATTTTCTTAGTTCAATTTCTGGTGCAAATGATTGAATTGTTCTAAGCATAGTTGTTACAATATGATTTATTAATGGTGTGTTATCAAATTCAAATTCAGTGTGAGTGTATTTCCATTGCATCAAGTGTTCATTTACAATTTTGCATGAGTGTGTTTCTGATTAATTGCATCGTGTTTCATTTCTAATTGAACATGAGTGTGTTCTAATTAAGTGCAACAAGATTTGATTCCATCAATACGAGTGTGTTCTTCCTTTTTTAGTTACAGAAGGAGATTTTTTTATTCCAGCAAGAATGTGTCTCTAGTTTAATTGTAAGAGGATTGTTCAGTTACAAGGAAGATTGCTTGATACATTGAGAGTGTGTCCTTTAGTTAGTTACAAGAAAGGATTGGATTTATTGATAGATGTGATCCTTTCTTTCCAACATCGTGCTTTGTGATTTTCATTAAAGATTCCATTTCGTTTTAGTAGTAAGGATTGATTAATTCAAAAGTATAGAATATCTTAATTGTTGGTTCAGTTTAAGTAGGACATGGATTGATTCTTACAGATTTTTTTAAGAATATTTATTGATTGGAGTTTTTAGTGATATAAGGATCTGATTTGTTTCACAGTGATATTGTTGCAACTATGTGAGTTAGTCTTAGTGGAATTTTGTTCATCATATAGTGTTAGGAGAAATATTTTTCTGCATATATATTGCACAATGACCTTGTAATAAAATACTACCTCTGGTTGACAATTGAATGCATTGGATTATTTAATTAAACAATTAAACATACCAACAACTGGTATATCGAGATTTAGATGAGCCCTTTGAAAGGTGTTTCTACCTTTAAAAGATGGTTTATTATCTGCATTAACTTCCTGAGGAGAAGGACTGCAGACTGAAATTGTAACTTGAAAACCCTGGTTGAATTACAACAAGGGGAAATTATATTGTTCCTCTGTCAAAGTGATGACTACTCTTATGGGAGTAGGAATATGATGATAGGTATTAGTGGTAAAAACATGAATGAAAATGGTAGAGGTGCCATAAATTATGCTATGAAGTTTCCTAATTCCATACAAGGGACATGAGATGGATTGTTTTGTTAAGCATAATAATGTCTATCTAATAGGGCACATATAGTATGTTGTAATTAAGATGGTTGATTGTATAATGGTTAAGACCCTTATGGAGAATTCCTTGTGCTTAAAGGAAATTGGTATGGATTGATAGCATGTAGTAGTAATAATTATTGCTTTAATAAAATATTAAACCATGTATATGTGTATGATCCCTCAAGATCAGAGGACTGGTGGAAAAATGTCTAAGGTCAGTTTTATTTGACCTATAGTGAATGAAGAAAATGATTGTTGGAGAATAACCGAGTTAATAAATTAAAAAGGAGTCATGTGGATTGTTGCTAGACCTCCTAGGAGAGGTAAAGAGATATGAACACATGATCAAAATTATGATGCTCACGGCTATAATAAGAGAATGTGTATACCTATTAATCTAATGAAATTTTTTTGCATGTGAATACAAATGGAAGACAATTGGAATACATCTGCATTGTAAGAATGGACAAAATACTCGGGGCACGAGGATATGCCAGAATGCATATGGAAAATATTGAGCATGCGTATAACATGCATATAGGCTTATTATGGTCGGTTATTGGATGTAAAATATGGTGATGACATGGATCATATGGTTAATGATGATTTGGGTATAGGAACTTAAGTAAAATCTTGATGATATTGATTACATATTACCCTATGAGAATAAAATAGAAGGGTTCATGAATTATTGATTCTGAATGGAATAAAGGAACTGCTGGGGCATTTCTATATTACCAATTAGTCAAAATGAAATCTAGAGGTGGATGGTAGCCATAAGAATATGGCTTGGTGTTCTTAAATTGTAGTGAAAGGGAATCTGGAAAAAGGATCCCCTTGATAAAAAGTTCCATTGACCAAGAATGGTCCAAGGCATGAAGAGAAGCTTGATAAGTTGACATTTTGACTAGGGCATTCTTGAAATTGCCTAGATTGTATTTTTGGTTCATTGCATACTTCTATAGTAGTTTAGGAAAGAGTGTTATCTTGTTGGTTGTTGTCATATGAAAAGGGAAAAATAGTTATGAATATGTATACGATACTTTCCATGTTAATATCATGTGAATGATTGTAAACTCTCAACAGAGAGGGCAACATGGTGTTGAGTATTCCTATGAGACTTGCCATAAGGAATGGTTGTAAGATCTCTCAGAGGAAGGATATGGAAGTTTTAAATGCCCATGTGTAAGAATGACATTGAAAAAGGTGAAATAGTGAGCTTGCATGTTGAACATCCGTAAGATGTAAATGGATGCTTGGGTGCATGAATGGAATGCATTACAAGGTTTCCTAGTATGAAGGAAGAAATGAATAAGTTTGTGAGACTAGTTGTGAGGATGGTAGTGAATTGTATTTAAATAAGAATGATAATAAGACCCAATAAATAGGAAGGAATGAGGTAAAATGGTGCAATTGTTACACCTACATATATGTAAATGTGCATAAACATGCTTAAAGGTATGATATGAATGTCAGGATAAGTGAAATGTGAGGCAATATTTGTACTTTCTAGATCTAAATAATGCCATGAATGCATGGACAACCCTATGATGAAAGGGTTTGATTTTTATTGATGAAATAATAGCTTGAGGGGGATGTGTTCCCTTTTTCCTCAAGAAAAGTTTGTATAAATTTATGAGAGAGAAAAGGAGCAGAAAGGCTGTGTTGTAATGATAAAAGGAAACAGGTTATGCTTTTAAGGATTGCATGAGAATGACTGTGAATAGTCATGAGTTAAAATATTGGTAAAGAAAATATACAAAGTGTGCCTAAGGTAGACACATAGAATGTTGGTACATGTGGTTAAATGTATGAAAGAATAGTTTGAAAGAAATTTGATAAACTAAAGATACAAGTTTCAACATGTGAATTTCAAATGTTTAATGAAAGTGCAAGCTTATATTCCTTGTGGGATATTGGATAGAACTCTAAAATAATGAAGTTGAGTCTGACTCAAGAATTGAGGTCATGTCAGACCATTTGGATATGCAACAAGAGAATTGCATGTTGAAGTGGTTCATGTGGAAGAACTGTGTAAAGAACTCTACTAGGAGAACAGAGCTATAACCTTAATGACTTCTGAGAATTGAACAATGGGCAGAAAAACCTATTTATATAATAATCTTGGATTACATTTTAAAATATCATGCATGAGTACCAAGATATGGAGACGAATGAGGACCAATATGATATCTGGGTGAGAAATGTATGGAATGCACAATTTCATGATTTATTATGAACAAGAAAATTTTTGATGTAGAATTTTGAATTATTGAGAAGGTCAATATGAACATGACTAAGACTACTCAAGAGATAGAACAAGAAAATCCCAGGAGGGATAAATTGTAAAAGAAAAGGAGGAGACAATGATTAATACTTCTCTCCATATAAAACTCTAAATAATAATACATCATTATATGGTTAAAAAGGACAATTGTAAAAATAAGTATAGCTAGTAATTGAAAGATACAATATTGAATGTGCTTAAATGAAAGACCTTGGTTAAGCTATAGTGCGTGAAGGCAATGAGGCCTTGAAATTAATTCATCTAGGCTGAAAGTTTCCTGATGGGAGAATCCATTAAATCCTTTCTTTTTGTCTATTATGTTTCTCTGGGATGTTAAAATGATATGTTGATGAATGTAGATATTTTGGCATGAGAATGTTGAGAGATGTAGCTGAAAGTTGATTGTGGTTGCACTCATGAAAACATTGGGGACAATGTGATGGAGTGCATATAGATATGCTAAGGAATATATGAAAATGTTTTACTAAAATAAATTTTATGGTACATGCATTTGATTTTACATGAAATCTAATGTAAAATGTGAATGTGGTGATGTATGTCACGTATAAGAAAAATTGGAACTATTAGGGAAGGA
>JZKD02S0358715.1:0-18846 GCA_000966675.3 Picea glauca | reverse complement strand
GGTAGTTGGGGGGGGGGGGCAGAGGGTCCATAATGATAATAGTGGAGGCCATTCAATGTAAGGTGGACTATATTCACTATATTATTAAATAAGGCCCACTATGATAGTTAGATATAATAAATGGGTAGTTAGATATAAGAAATGTAATATGACTTCTTAGAAGGTTCTACTTCTAGAATATTCTTCCTCTAGAGTTTTCTTAGGTGATAGTAGCACTAAATAAAGGGGTTCAAGAAATGTAATGGTGGAAAAAGAATTATTGTATTTGGAGTAGTAGCTCAATAGGAGAATGCCCCCTAGAAGAGGAAAGTGAACATGAGAGGATCCCTTACATAATAGGATCCATTGTATGGTGTTTCCCTACCTCAAGGATTTTGATATAATAAAGTGTGGTTCTTCTATATTGTTCTATGAATCTTTGTGGTGTTTTTGCATGCAAGTATTTGGTTCTTAACAAGTGGTATCATAGCAATTTCCTTGGTAGGGAGTGTGGGAAAATATTTTTATTTTTTGCAGATTTATTTTTTTGGAAAAAAAAAGAGGGTCGCCACATTCTAGATGGTTTATATAGGTTTTGGTGCAAAATTTTCAAAATTTGGTTGTATATATGAGTTCTTGTATATATTATGATATGATTATTGGAATGGATTGGTTGGAACAATACAAAGCAATACTATAATGTAATACAAAGATACTTAGCTATAAAGATGATTTTGGCACTGTTAGAACAACCCAAGGCATACCAAAACCTGTATTAGTCAGACAAGTTTCAGCGATGCAACTCAAGAAATGTATTAGAAATGGATGTCAATTTTATGCCATCCCAGTGATGAATCTATTAGAAAAACAAGATAAGCCAAATTTAGAATACTTTGTTGTCCTACGTGAATTCAGAGACATGTTTGTGGATGAGATACCAGAATTACCTCCTAGAAGGGAAATAGACTTCTCCATAGACCTACTACCCAATTCAATCCCTATCTCAAAAGCACCTTACCGAATGAGTCTACCACAAATGAAAGAATTAAAAATCCAATTACAAGAATTATTGGACAAAGAGTATATCAGATCGAGTGTTTCACCATGGGGGGCACCAGTCCTCTTTGTGAAAAAGAAAGACGGTACTCTAAGACTATGTATCGATTATAGACAACTAAAAAAAAATGACCATTAAGAACAAATACCCTTTACCAAGGATAAATGATCTGTTTGATCAAGTTGGTGGGGCCAAGATCTTTTCAAAATTGGATTTACGATTCAGTTATCATCAAGTTAGGATAAAGGACATAAACAAAACAACTTTTCGAACAAGATATGAACACTATGAGTTTGTAGTCATACCTTTCGGACTCACAAACGCACCAGCCGCATTTATGTGCTTGATGAACAACATTTTCACTCAGTACTTAGACAAGTTCGTAGTAGTATTTATCGACGATATTCTGGTCTATTCTAAAATGGAGGAGGAACATGATGAACACTTAAGAATAGTTCTGCAAACATTAAGGAAACACAAACTATATGCAAAATTTGACAAATGTGACTTTTATCAAAAAGAAATACAATATTTAGGACATGTCATTTCCTCAGAAGGTATTGTCGTAGACCCAAAAAAGATAAAATCCATTATGGAATGGAAAGTACCAAAGGATGTGGAAGATATTTGGTCATTCATGGTAATCACCAGATATTATCGCAAATTTATAGAAGGATTTTCCAAGATAGCCTACCCTATCATGTCACTACAAAAGAAAGGAACCGAGTTTAACTGGTCACAAAAGTGTCAAGACAACTTTAACAAGCTAAAAGAATTATTGACATTGGCACCCATTTTGAAGGTAGCAAACCCAGATAAAGACTTCACAGTTTGTGTTGATGCAAGTAAAGAGGGACTAGGTGGTGTCCTAACTCAGGAAGGGCAGTTGATTTGTTATGAGTCCCGAAAATTAAAAGAACACGAGCGAAATTATGTCACTCATGACTTAGAATTGGGAGTAGTAATACATGCCTTAAAAATGTGGTGACACTATATAATGGGCAGAAAAATCCTACTATTGACGGATAATAGCGGGGTGAAATATCTGTTTAACCAACCAGATATTAATGTAAGACAAGAAAGGTGGCTAGCCTTCTTGAGCGAATTCGACTTCGAGGTCATACATATCAAGGGTAAGGAAAATAAAGTAGTAGACATTTTAAGCAGAAGAGTCCATGGGTTATTTGAGATAAACATCAATAGGGAAGAAAGTGATCTAGAACAAAGAATAAGGATGGCAGGTATTAACAACGAAAATTACACTAAGATAATGACATAATTACAAAACAGTACCACCAACTCTGACAAACCAGATCTAAGCATCGACAAGAAAGGACTATTATGACTTAAAAACAAACTTTACATACCAGATTCAGTAGAATTGAAATCAACAATTTTGGACGAAGTGCATAAGAAACTGTATTCTAGCCTCCAGGTTACCATAAAACAATAACAACACTTAGAAATTTATTTTTCTGGCCTAGCATGAAGGGTGAAACAACATAATACTTGACTAGGTGCCAAGATTGTCAGCAAGCTAAGGCTAAGCACTAGCATCCAGCCAGCCTATTACAACCATTACCAGTACCAGAATGGAAATGGGAGACTATATCACTGGAATTTATAACAGGTTTTCCTAAAACTCAGAAACATAATGATTCTATCATGGTTGTAATCGATAAACTCAATAAGTCTGCACACTTTATTCCTATAAAGTCTACTTTTAAAGCTATAAACATTGCTTAAATATTCATTAAAGAAATTTTTAGACTGCATGGTATTCCTAAAATGGTGATTTCAGATAGAGACATCAAATTTACATCCGCTTTTTGGAAGGAATTGTTTGCAGGGATAAACACTAACTTGAATTTCAGTACAAGCTATCATCCACAAATGGATGGATAGACCGAAAGGAAAAACCAAATCATAGAGGATATGCTTCGCATGTACATAAGAGCAAAACCAAGCGAGTGGGAAGACTACCTGCACTTGGTAGAATTTGCATATAACAATGGGTACCAAACTTTGGCTAAGTTGAGCCCCTTCGAAATAATGTATGGTAGAAATTGTACGACTCCAATTAGTTGTGATAACCCGACTCACAGAATCATGATTGGACCGGAGATGCTCCAAGAAATGGAGAACATGGTAAGAATGGTCTATCAAAAATTGAAAGAAGCACAGGATAGACAGAAGAGTTATGCAGATCAAAAAAGAAGACACTTGGAATTTCAAGTAGGAGACCATGTTTATTTGCAGGTCAAACTTTGAAAGAGCTCATTGAAGTTAGGGAATTGTGCCAAGCTGGCACCTAGGTTTTGTGGGCCCTTCGAGATACTAGCTTGAATTGGACCCATAACATATCAACTTGCACTTCCAACTAATCTAAGAATTCATAATGTATTTCATGTTTTGTTGCTAAAAAAGTATATTCATGACCCTACTCATAGGATTGATTGGAACTTGGTGCAGGTGGAACCCGAAGGTGAGTTCCAGGTGGAACCCCTGCGCATTCTAGACTGGAGAGAAATAACAATTCAGAACAGAGCCATTGCTCAAGTAAAGGTGCAATGGAAGCACTTTAGTCCCGAGGAGGCCAATTGGGAGTTGGAGGGAGATTTGCGGAAATCTCATCCAATCATGTTCCAAGAAAGGAACGAACACTGAGGACAATGTTTTACTAAAGGGGGAAAGGATGTGACATCCCCAAAAATAAAATATTTTTGAAATTTAAAATTGCTGGAAATTTATTCTGTTTTTAGTAAATTCGAATTTGGAAATTTTTTGCCATTTATGGCAATTTCGAATTTTGAATTTGGTAATTGTAATTAATTATTTTGACAGTTGGGTAGAGACCTGATTTGATCCGACTAACTATTTGACTATGACACTCATATGGAAACATAATATTTTATATTGATTGCAGGAAAACAAATGGAACAACCATGTTAAATTTAGCTGACCATGACTCCATGAGGGGGGAACATGTTGGAACTACCTATGGGTTGATTATTACAAGTGTAAAATCAGTGATTTGGCCATTGGCATCCCCTGAAAATCAGGGATTTAGAAAGCTGTGAAAATTCCTAAGGGAGGGAAAAGACCTAGGCAAATGATAAATAGCATATGAGAGGAGGCATGACGCTACCAAGTATGCTGGGAAAGGAGACTTTTGATTTACTTGTTGTTATGAAMACTKCTTGAGTGTGAGGCAAGGGAAAAAYTGTTGGAGTTTTAGGACTCATGGTCATGCTAGGGGGCGAATCGGRCAAGTAGTTTGGCTTCCCTRTTCTACGGTTGGGAGGAACATGGTTGTTCCCTTTGTCTTTCARCGTATTGTTTCAGATATGTTATTTCCATCCCTTCTCTGATTGAATGTTAAATGGTTACATACTTGATAGAATGTATCTGTTAGAAATAATATTAAGGATGAAAGATCRAATGCATCTTATTGCAAACTTAGGAATTGCTAGAATGTCTCTCTACTAGTTCGGAATGGATTATTTTTGTTGCATCTCATTACTGTTATGAATACTAGTTCCCGAAAGTATACTAGMTAGAAGGATATGACTAGTCAATTCTTAAAGAAGATTTGTGTTGTGGTTTGGATTACTACTGTAGTAAGATGAAGCGTCATAGTTGAAAACCCCACAAGTAAATTGTGATGCAGATTTGAGTTTACCTACATATTGAATGCAAATGGAAAACTGCATTATATGTGTGTGTGTGTGTGTGTGTGTGTGTGTGTGTGTGTATGGACATTTCTGATATATAAAGGCACGCACCGTAGTAGAGGAATAATCTAAGATTTCTTCCATGTACCAACTGAACAATCATGATTTTTTTTAGGAGATAGCCCTAATCGAAAGTGTCTAAGATATATATATGTATATTTAAGGTACAAAAGTGACCTTGCAAATACCATGAACTATTATAGACCATCTACAACAATTACACATCTTTATATTAACCGGTGTTTAATGAAAAGTTATAGGTTGAAATGTTGGAAAATTATTGGAGTGAATTGAATTAACACAGTTTATCTACCAGAACTAATCATGAGAGGCGCGAAGGCCCAAGGAAGAAGGGACATCCTAAAACTTAAAACATACCCCTGAGTAAATTCCTAACTGTGTAAATAACACCACAATCACCTAAAAGTTCAAAAGGAAAGTCTTTAACACAAGTACAATAAGTGGAAATTGAATTCATATACCATCATGCGATCTGGAGTCAACTATAAACAAGATACACATATAGCCAACAATAGCCGAGTATTTTTTCCTTTTTCAAAATCCTTTCGAGGAAGTAGCCAATATGGCTCTAGTATATTAAACCAATGAAATAACCAGTATGCCATTACAAGTAGGCAGAAGGGAAACCCTGTAACTCTTTTAAAACTAGTATTACATATCTCGTTGAGAATTGAAAGAAATGAACATCCCATGTGGTGTTTTACTTCCAATGATAGATTTTTCCATCACAAAATGGGTTACCCTTAATTAACAGTACCGAAACCACAACTTAATTGCCATTTCGGAGTTTCAGATATCGGGAGTTGGAGGTATCAAGGACACTCACGACAAGAATGATAAAATCATGCAATGTGAAACCACGAATTAATCGTCATTTAAGAGTTTCAGATATCGGGAATTGGAGGTGTCAAGGACACTCACGATAAGAATGAAAAAATCGTGAAATGAGAAACCATGACTTAATCGCCATTTCAAAGTTTCGGATACCGGGTGTTGGAGGTGTCAAGGACACTCACGACAAGAATGATAAAATCGTGAAATGTGAAACCACGACTTAATCGCCATTTCGGAGTTTCGGATACCGGGAGTTGGAGGTGTCAAGGACACTCACGACAAGAATGATGAAATCGTGAAATGCAAAAGATCGGAGCATGTCAAAGACTCCATTTCGGAGTTTCGTAGACTGGGAAATCAAAGATAAAAGAAACTTTAACCTTTGAAGTAGCGAACCTCAAAATCCCAAAACAGACACATCAACCAACCACATCAGCTAAGGACACATGGCACAATCAAGCAATGACAAGTGTCAAGTTGATTCAACATTTCAAGCACATGTAAGTCGTGAATCAAAATGACACATGGAAGGTATTAGACGCATGTCAATTCGCATGTGACATCAGCAAGTTTATGTCACATCGAAACTTTCTATTTCGAGGTTTTACATAGCAAGTAGAAACTCCACCATCATGAAGTCTTGAACTCTAGAATGTTGAAAGGGACTATTGTGAGTCTCGAAAACCCCAAAGGAAAAACTCTGAAATCCCGTCAACCGTCCATCTTAGTGGGTTATGTGAACTGTTTGATCACTTCAGAGATTTTGTGATCATGAATTTTATAATGTTGGAGTCATGATGACTCGAAGGTAAAAATGTTGAAATCTCGTCAGTCGTTCGATTAAGAAAAGAAGGGATCAGATTATGGAGTTTTGTGAATCGTTCATCTGGTTCCATTTCAGGGATCGCGACTTGCCGAAATGTCGAAATGTCAAAATGTGAAAGGAATTTTTATTAGGCCTGTGGTCACAACCAGTGGGCATATGGAATAAGTGTGAGAACCAGTACTTGTAATCCAACGTTGCAGGTGAATTTGAATATGATCAGAGGATTATGAAATATTCGTACTCTGAGTTTAACCATAAGGCTTTACCTAACCACTATCCTGTATCTGAATATTTAAAAAAAAAACTATAGGGGTCTGTATATATTTAAACTTTTCACAGAGGAGTATAGACTAATACTCTACTTTTACCTAAGTCTGTTTGGTCATTTTCATCATGTGATTATGTGTATGGACTAACGCATGAGGCCTAGGCCATCAACCCCCAAAGTCATTTGTATTGTAAACATATGGTAATGGGTTATTTGTAGGGTCTAACGTGTAAGGATTTGGCCATAAAGTCCCAAATTCATTTGTGTTGTTAAGACTGTGGTAATGTTTATAGGTACAAATAGATAGGAAAGTAATTTTAATTACAGGAATTGAAATAAACATTGAAATGAGGAGTAAACACTTATCGTCGATCAGAAAACTTTAAGTTGAATGGTAATGACAGGCGACGACAGTAAGGAATCTTGCAAACTTTCAGACTTAAGCTTTATAACAGAAAGCTTACTTGCTTGAATCTGGAACTATTCAAGGATATTTATACAAACAATTTTTTTTTATTTTTTTTTATTTTTTATTTTTTTTCAGACAGTTTTTGAGGTATATTACATATGGTATCAGAGCAAAAGCTACAACACCAGGCCTGAATAGGGCCACATTAGTTGCTTAGTATTTATTTTGATTTATGTAAAACTAATAAATCTTATGGTAACAAACAGAAAGCCCTTTCTGTTTTTGTAAATTATGGCAACTCGGGAGGGTGCAGAAATCAGGATGGAAGGAAATCGGCAGCAAAGAGCTCCTAGAGATCGAAGACAGAACAGTGATGGAAGCTCACCCACGGAGGTGTTGGAAACAATGAGGAATCTTATTGTTGAACTGCAGGTTTTCAAGGCCGATAATGAAAAATTGAAGAAAGCACAGTAGGAATAGCAAGAGATAAATGAATTCCTGCTATGTAGTATAATAACCAAGAAAATCTCAAAAGACGATAACCATGACGAAGAAGTCAGCAAAAGGGCCTCCAAGAATTATGGACCGGAAACAGAAAAAGGAGACAGTTCATCTGAAGGGGCACCTTTAGCTAAAGACAAAACTATACTAGACAGAAAAATAAAACAAGTAGACCACCTTGAAGGATAATTTAAAAATATTAAACCAGCTACCTTTGATGGAGAATCCGGGATAGGAGAAGAAGTTGAGGCATGGTTGTTGGACATCAAAAAATACTTTTAGATCTACAACTATTCCAACAACATGAAGGTCAGAATGGCCATCTACAATCTGAAGGGGAAAGCCAACATTTGGTGGGAGGACCTGAAATTGGCCAAGGGAATAAAGGAGAAATGGTTCGAATGGTTCGACTTTAAGAAGTATTTCAAGAAACAATACCTTTCTGAAAGCTATTATGAAAGGAAGACGAAATAATTTTATGAGTTACGACTCAAACAGATGACGATGGAGGACCTTATAAATAAATTTCTAGAACTACTAAGGTTCATACCATACATCCGAGAGGATAAGGTAAAAATCCAACGATTCTTAAGCTATTTACCATAGGCCTACCGGGATAGAATTGAGTTTGACAACCCCAAATCCTTGAGTGAGGTATTCAGGAAAGAACGAATGTTCTATGACCAATATAAATAGTGGGTAGAGTTTCCCAAGACCTGGAAGGATAAAAGGCAAGATCGAATGAACCAGCGGAAGAAGGGATACTAGCCATCTCCTTATCGGAATGCAGCAAAAAGTATCCCAAGGAAGGATTTTCACTCTAATCATCCGCATATGCAAGGTAGTGGTAAACCGGTAAACCTGGGAACGAAGAAGTTTGGGGACAACTCCCACAAGCCATTAAAGTGTTGGGAGTGTGGAGAGCCTCATCTAAGGAGGAAATGTCCATGTTTAACTTCAACAAACAGAACTACTGTTCATAATCTGTAGGAAGCCTCGACAGTGGGAGACATCGACAGAAGCCTGCACCGGATAAATGCAGGCATAGATGGTCGAGAAGTTGACCACCAATCCTCAATGGTAGAAATCGAAGGTAAAATCAATGACACTTGAATTTCTGTTTTAATTGACCCTGGAGCTATGTTGAGTTATATTACTCCTAATATAGTAGAGTCGGATAAACTTAATAAACTGAGGCACGCAAAATCATGGTTGGTACAACTAGCAATAGGTACTAAAAGTAAAGTAGTTGACTTTGTTTCTGATTTTGAGTTCAACTTAGGTGGTCGAAAGATAAGGACCAATCTGAACATCTTACCACTAGGATCTTATGATATGATTATTGGGATGGATTGGTTGGAACAACACATAGAAGTACTAGACTGTTATACAAATATACTTAGCTATAAAGATGATTTTGGCACTATTAGAACAACCCAAGGCATGCCAAAAACTGTATCAGTTAGACAAGTTTCAACGATGCAACTCAAGAAATGTATTATAAAGGGATGTCAAGTTTATGCCATCCAAGTGATGGATCTGTTAGAAAAAGAAGATAAGCCAAAGTTAGAAGACTTTGTTATCCTATGTGAATTCAGAAGCATGTTTGTGGATGAGATACCAGAATTACCTCNAATGCATCTTATTGCAAACTTAGGAATTGCTAGAATGTCTCTCTACTAGTTCGGAATGGATTATTTTTGTTGCATCTCATTACTGTTATGAATACTAGTTCCCGAAAGTATACTAGCTAGAAGGATATGACTAGTCAATTCTTAAAGAAGATTTGTGTTGTGGTTTGGATTACTACTGTAGTAAGATGAAGCGTCATAGTTGAAAACCCCACAAGTAAATTGTGATGCAGATTTGAGTTTACCTACATATTGAATGCAAATGGAAAATTGCATTATATGTGTGTGTGTGTGTATATATATATATATGTATGTATGTATGTATGTATGTATGTATGTATGTATGTATGTATGGACATTTCTGATATATAAAGGCACACACCGTAGTAGAGGAATAATCTAAGATTTCTTCCATGTACCAACTGAACAATCATGATTTTTTTTAGGAGATAGCCCTAATCGAAAGTGTCTAAGATATATATATATATGTATATTTAAGGTACAAAAGTGACCTTGCAAATACCATGAACTATTATAGACCATCTACAAAAATTACACATCTTTATATTAACCGGTGTTTAATGAAAAGTTATAGGTTGAAATGTTGGAAAATTATTGGAGTGAATTGAATTAACACAGTTTATCTACCAGAACTAATCATGAGAGGCGCGAAGGCCCAAGGAAGAAGGGACATCCTAAAACTTAAAACATACCCCTGAGTAAATTCCTAACTGTGTAAATAACACCACAATCACCTAAAAGTTCAAAAGGAAAGTCTTTAACACAAGTACAATAAGTGGAAATTGAATTCATATACCATCATGCGATCTGGAGTCAACTATAAACAAGATACACATATAGCCGACAATAGCCGAGTATTTTTTCCCTTTTCAAAATCCTTTCGAGGAAGTAGCCAATATGGATCTAGTATATTAAACCAATAAAATAACCAGTATGCCATTACAAGTAGGCGGAAGGGAAACCCTGTAACTCTTTTAAAACTAGTATTACATATCTCATTGAGAATTGAAAGAAATGAACATCCCATGTGGTGTTTTACTTCCAATGATAGATTTTGCCATCACAAAATGGGTTACCCTTAATTAACAGTACTGAAACCACAACTTAATTGTCATTTCGGAGTTTCAGATACCGGGAGTTGGAGGTATCAAGGACACTCACGACAAGAATGATAAAATCATGCAATGTGAAACCACGACTTAATCGTCATTTAAGAGTTTCAGATATCGGGAGTTGGAGGTGTCAAGGACACTCACGATAAGAATGAAAAAACTGTGAAATGAGAAACCATGACTTAATCACCATTTCAGAGTTTCGGATACCGGGTGTTAGAGGTGTCAAGGACACTCACGACAAGAATGATAAAATCGCGAAATGTGAAACCACGACTTAATCACCATTTCGGAGTTTCGGATACCGGGAGTTGGAGGTGTCAAGGACACTCACGACAAGAATGATGAAATCGTGAAATGCAAAAGATCGGAGCATGTCAGACTCCATTTCGGAGTTTCGTAGACTGGGAAATCAAAGATAAAAGAAACTTTAACCTTTGAAGTAGCGAACCTCGAAATCCCAAAACAGACACATCAACCAACCACATTAGCTAAGGACACATGGCACAATCAGGCAATGACAAGTGTCAAGTTGATTCAACATTTCAAGCACATGTAAGTCGTGAATCAAAGTGACACGTGGAAGCTATTAGACACATGTCAATTCGCATGTGACGTCAGCAGGTTTATGTCACATCGGAAATTTCTATTTCGAGGTTTTACATAGCAAGTAGAAACTCCACCATCATGAAGTCTTGAACTCTAGAATGTTGAAAGGGACTATTGTGAGTCTCGAAAACCCCAAAGGAAAAACTATGAAATCCCGTCAACCGTCCATCTTAGTGGGTTATGTGAACTGTTTGATCACTTCAGAGATTTTGTGATCATGAATTTTATAATGTTGGAGTCATGATGACTCGAAGGTAAAAACGTTGAAATCTCGTCAGTCGTTCGATCAAGAAAAGAAGGGATCAGATTATGGAGTTTTGTGAATCATTCACATGGTTCCATTTCAGGGATCGCGACTTGCCGAAATGTCGAAATGTCAAAATGTGAAAGGCATTTTTATTAGGCCCGTGGTCACAACCAATGGGCATATGGAATAAGTGTGAGAACCAATACTTGTAATCCAACGTTGCAGGTGAATTTGAATATGATCAGAGGATTATGAAATATTCGTACTCTGAGTTTAACCAGAAGGCTTTACCTAACCACTATCCTGTATCTGAATATTTAAAAAAAAAACTATAGGGGTCTGTATATATTTAAACTTTTCACAGAGGAGTATAGACTAATACTCTACTTTTACCTAAGTYTGTTTGGTCATTTTCATCRTGTGATTATGTGTATGGACTAACGCATGAGGCCTAGGCCATCAACCCCCAAAGTCATTTGTATTGTAAACATATGGTAATGGGTTATTTGTAGGGTCTAACGTGTAAGGATTTGGCCATAAAGTCCCAAATTCATTTGTGTTGTTAAGACTGTGGTAATGTTTATAGGTACAAATAGATAGGAAAGTAATTTTAATTACAGGAATTGAAATAAACATTGAAATGAGGAGTAAACACTTATCGTCGATCAGAAAACTTTAAGTTGAATGGTAATGACAGGCGACGACAGTAAGGAATCTTGCAAACTTTCAGACTTAAGCTTTATAACAGAAAGCTTACTTGCTTGAATCTGGAACTATTCAAGGATATTTATACAAACAATTTTTTTTTATTTTTTTTTATTTTTTATTTTTTTTCAGACAGTTTTTGAGGTATATTACATATGGTATCAGAGCAAAAGCTACAACACCAGGCCTGAATAGGGCCACATTAGTTGCTTAGTATTTATTTTGATTTATGTAAAACTAATAAATCTTATGGTAACAAACAGAAAGCCCTTTCTGTTTTTGTAAATTATGGCAACTCGGGAGGGTGCAGAAATCAGGATGGAAGGAAATCGGCAGCAAAGAGCTCCTAGAGATCGAAGACAGAACAGTGATGGAAGCTCACCCACGGAGGTGTTGGAAACAATGAGGAATCTTATTGTTGAACTGCAGGTTTTCAAGGCCGATAATGAAAAATTGAAGAAAGCACAGTAGGAATAGCAAGAGATAAATGAATTCCTGCTATGTAGTATAATAACCAAGAAAATCTCAAAAGACGATAACCATGACGAAGAAGTCAGCAAAAGGGCCTCCAAGAATTATGGACCGGAAACAGAAAAAGGAGACAGTTCATCTGAAGGGGCACCTTTAGCTAAAGACAAAACTATACTAGACAGAAAAATAAAACAAGTAGACCACCTTGAAGGATAATTTAAAAATATTAAACCAGCTACCTTTGATGGAGAATCCGGGATAGGAGAAGAAGTTGAGGCATGGTTGTTGGACATCAAAAAATACTTTTAGATCTACAACTATTCCAACAACATGAAGGTCAGAATGGCCATCTACAATCTGAAGGGGAAAGCCAACATTTGGTGGGAGGACCTGAAATTGGCCAAGGGAATAAAGGAGAAATGGTTCGAATGGTTCGACTTTAAGAAGTATTTCAAGAAACAATACCTTTCTGAAAGCTATTATGAAAGGAAGACGAAATAATTTTATGAGTTACGACTCAAACAGATGACGATGGAGGACCTTATAAATAAATTTCTAGAACTACTAAGGTTCATACCATACATCCGAGAGGATAAGGTAAAAATCCAACGATTCTTAAGCTATTTACCATAGGCCTACCGGGATAGAATTGAGTTTGACAACCCCAAATCCTTGAGTGAGGTATTCAGGAAAGAACGAATGTTCTATGACCAATATAAATAGTGGGTAGAGTTTCCCAAGACCTGGAAGGATAAAAGGCAAGATCGAATGAACCAGCGGAAGAAGGGATACTAGCCATCTCCTTATCGGAATGCAGCAAAAAGTATCCCAAGGAAGGATTTTCACTCTAATCATCCGCATATGCAAGGTAGTGGTAAACCGGTAAACCTGGGAACGAAGAAGTTTGGGGACAACTCCCACAAGCCATTAAAGTGTTGGGAGTGTGGAGAGCCTCATCTAAGGAGGAAATGTCCATGTTTAACTTCAACAAACAGAACTACTGTTCATAATCTGTAGGAAGCCTCGACAGTGGGAGACATCGACAGAAGCCTGCACCGGATAAATGCAGGCATAGATGGTCGAGAAGTTGACCACCAATCCTCAATGGTAGAAATCGAAGGTAAAATCAATGACACTTGAATTTCTGTTTTAATTGACCCTGGAGCTATGTTGAGTTATATTACTCCTAATATAGTAGAGTCGGATAAACTTAATAAACTGAGGCACGCAAAATCATGGTTGGTACAACTAGCAATAGGTACTAAAAGTAAAGTAGTTGACTTTGTTTCTGATTTTGAGTTCAACTTAGGTGGTCGAAAGATAAGGACCAATCTGAACATCTTACCACTAGGATCTTATGATATGATTATTGGGATGGATTGGTTGGAACAACACATAGAAGTACTAGACTGTTATACAAATATACTTAGCTATAAAGATGATTTTGGCACTATTAGAACAACCCAAGGCATGCCAAAAACTGTATCAGTTAGACAAGTTTCAACGATGCAACTCAAGAAATGTATTATAAAGGGATGTCAAGTTTATGCCATCCAAGTGATGGATCTGTTAGAAAAAGAAGATAAGCCAAAGTTAGAAGACTTTGTTATCCTATGTGAATTCAGAAGCATGTTTGTGGATGAGATACCAGAATTACCTCSTAGAAGGGAAATAGACTTCTCCATAGACCTACTACCTGGTTTAGTCCCTATGTCAAAAGTACCTTACCGAATGAGTCTACCAGAAAYGAYAGAATTAAAAATCCAATTACAGGAATTGTTGGACAAAGAGTATATCAGACCRAGTGTTTCACCATGGGGGGCACCAGTCCTCTTTGTGAAAAAGAAAGACRGTACTCTAAGACTATGTATCGATTATAAACAACTAAACAAAATGACCATTAAGAAMAAATACCCCTTACCAWGGATAAATGATCTGTTCAATCAATTTGGTGGGGCCAAGATCTTTTCAAAATTGGATTTACGATCCGGTTATCATCAAGTTAGGATAAAGGATGAGGACATAAACAAAACATCTTTTCGAACAAGATATGGACACTACGAGTTTGTAGTCATACCTTTTGGACTCACTAACCCACCAGCCACATTTATGTGCTTGATGAATAGCATTTTAAGCCAGTACTTATACAAGTTCATAGTATTATTTATTGACAATATTCTGGTCTATTCTAAAATAGAGGAGGAACATGATGAACACTTAAGAATAGTTTCGGAAACATTAAGGAAACACAAACTATACGTAAAATTCGACAAATGTGACTTTTATCAAAAATAAATACAATATTTAGGACATGTCATTTCCTCAGAAGGTATTGTTGTAGACCCAGAAAAGATAAAAACCATTATGGAATGGCCAGTACCTAAGGATGTGACAGATATCTGGTCATTCATGGGAATCACTGGATATTATCATAGATTTATAGAAGGGTTTTCCAAGATAGCCTACCCTACCACGTCACTACAAAAGAAAGGAACCAAGTTTAACTGGTCACAAAAGTGTCAAGACAACTTTAACAAGATGAAAGAATTATTGACATCGGCACCCATTTTGAAGGTAGCAGACCCAGATAAAGACTTCACAGTTTGTGACTAGGTGGTGTCCTAACTCAAGAAGGGAACGTGATTTGTTACGATTCCCAAAAATTAAAAGAACACGAGAAAAATTATGTCACTCATAACTTAGAATTGGCATCAGTAATACATGCCTTAAAAATGTGGTGACACTATATAATGGGAAAAAAATTCCTACTATTGATGGATAATAGTGGGGTGATATATATGTTTAACCAACCAGATCTTAATGCAAGACAAGTGAGGTGGCTAGCCTTCTTGAGAAAATTCGACTTCGAGGTCAGACATATCAAGGGTAAGGAAAATAAAGTAGCATATTCTTTAAGAAAAAGAGTCCATAGGTTATTTGAGATAAACATCAGTAGGGCAGAAAGTGATCTGGAACAAAGAATAAGGACGACAGGTATTAACGACAAAAATTACACTAAGATAATGACAGAATTACAAAATAGTACCACCAACTCTGACAAACCAAATCTAAGCATCGACAAGAAAGGACTATTACGACTTAAAAACAGACTTTACATACCAGATTCAACAGAATTGCAATCAACAATTTTGGACGAAGTGCATAAGAAACCGTATTCTGGCCATCTAGGTTACCAGAAAACAATAACAACACTTAGAAATCTATTTTTCTAGCCTAGTATGAAGGGCGAAAAAACAGAATACTTGGCTAGGTGCCATTATTGTCAGCAGGTTAAGGCCGAGCACCAGCATCCAGCCGACCTATTACAGCCATTACCAGTACCAGAATGGAAATGGGAGACTATATCACTGGACTTTATAACAGGTTTGCCTAAAACTCAGAAATAGAATGATTCTATCATGGTTGTAATCGATAAACTCAATAAGTCTGCACACTTTATTCCTATAAAGTCTACTTTTAAAGCTATAAAAATTGTTGAAATATTCATGAAAGAAATTTTTAGACTGCATGGTATTCCTAAAATGGTGATTTCAGATAGAGACRTAAAATTTACATCCKCTTTTTGGAAGGAATTGTTTGCATGGMTAAACACTAACTTGAATTTCAGTACAAGCTATCATCCACAAACGAATGGACARACCAAAAGGACAAACCAAGATGGCACCCAGGTTTTGTGGGCCCTTTGGGATASTAGCTCAAATTGGACCYRTAGCATATCAACTTTCACTTCCAACTAATCTAAGAATTCATAATGTATTTCATGTTTCATTGCTGAAAAAGTATATTCATGACCCTACTCATAGGATTGATTGGAACTTGGTGSAGGTGGAACCTGAAGGCGTGTTCCAGGTGGAACCCCTACGCATTATGGACTAGAGAGAAATAACACTTCGGAATAGAGCCATCGCTCAGGTAAAGGTGCAATGGAAGCACTTTAGTTCTGAGGAGGCCACTTGGGAGTTGGAGGGAGATTTGCGAAAATCTCATCCAATCTTGTTGGATAAAAGGAATGAACACTGAGGAAAATGTTTTACTGAAGGGGGAAAGGATGTGACATTCCCAAAAATAAAATAATTTTGAAATTTAAAATTGGGGGAAATTTATTCCGTTTTTAGTAAATTCGAATTTGGAATTTTTTTCCATTTATGGAAATTTTGAATTTGGTAATTGTAATTAATTATTTTGACTATTGGGCAAAGACCTGATTTGACCCAACTAACTATTTGACTATGAAACTTGTATGGAAACAGAATATTTTATATTGATTGTAGGAGGACAAATGGAACAACCATGTTAAATTTCGTTGACCATGACTCCATGAGTGGGGAACATGTTGGAACTACCTCCGGGATGATTATTACAAGTGGCAAATCAGTGATTTGGCCATTGGCAGCCCTTGAAAATCAGGGATTTAGAAAGCTGCGAAAATTTCCAAGGGAGGGAAAAGACCTAGGCAAATGATAAATAGCATATGAGATGAGGCAAGACGCTTCCAAGTATGCTGGGAAAGGAGACTTTTGATTTACTTGTTGTTCTGAACACTGGTTGAGTGTGAGGCAAGGGAAAAACTGTTAGAGCTGTAGGACATATATGAAGAGAATATTTTCCAATTTCGCCCTCATGGACTCGTGGTCAGGCTAGGGGGTCAATCGGGCAAGTAGTTTGGATACCCTATTCTATGGTTGGGAGGAGCATGGTTGTTCCCTTTGTCTTTCAGCGTATTATTTCAGGTATGTTATTTTTGTCCCTTCTTTGATTGAATGTTAAATGGTTACATACTTGATAGAATGTATCTATTAGAAATAATATTAAGGACAAAATATCGAATGCATCCTATTACAAACTTAAGAATTGCTAGAATGTCTCTCTACTAGTTCGGAATGGATTATCTTTGCTGCATCTTATTACTGTTATGAATACTAGTTCCCGAAAGTATACTAGCTGGAAGGATATGACTAGTCAATTCTTAAAGAAGATTTGTGTTGTGGTTTGGATTACTACTGTAGTAAGNAGGTGGAACCTGAAGGCGTGTTCCAGGTGGAACCCCTACGCATTATGGACTAGAGAGAAATAACACTTCGGAATAGAGCCATCGCTCAGGTAAAGGTGCAATGGAAGCACTTTAGTTCTGAGGAGGCCACTTGGGAGTTGGAGGGAGATTTGCGAAAATCTCATCCAATCTTGTTGGATAAAAGGAATGAACACTGAGGAAAATGTTTTACTGAAGGGGGAAAGGATGTGACATTCCCAAAAATAAAATAATTTTGAAATTTAAAATTGGGGGAAATTTATTCCGTTTTTAGTAAATTCGAATTTGGAATTTTTTTCCATTTATGGAAATTTTGAATTTGGTAATTGTAATTAATTATTTTGACTATTGGGCAAAGACCTGATTTGACCCAACTAACTATTTGACTATGAAACTTGTATGGAAACAGAATATTTTATATTGATTGTAGGAGGACAAATGGAACAACCATGTTAAATTTCGTTGACCATGACTCCATGAGTGGGGAACATGTTGGAACTACCTCCGGGATGATTATTACAAGTGGCAAATCAGTGATTTGGCCATTGGCAGCCCTTGAAAATCAGGGATTTAGAAAGCTGCGAAAATTTCCAAGGGAGGGAAAAGACCTAGGCAAATGATAAATAGCATATGAGATGAGGCAAGACGCTTCCAAGTATGCTGGGAAAGGAGACTTTTGATTTACTTGTTGTTATGAACACTGGTTGAGTGTGAGGCAAGGGAAAAACTGTTGGAGCTGTAGGACATATATGAAGAGAATATTTTCCAATTTCGCCTTCATGGACTCATGGTGAGGCTAGGGGGTCAATCGGGCAAGTAGTTTGGATACCCTATTCTATGGTTGGGAGGAGCATGGTTGTTCCCTTTGTCTTTCGGCGTATTATTTCAGGTATGTTATTTTTGTCCCTTCTTTGATTGAATGTTAAATGGTTACATACTTGATAGAATGTATCTATTAGAAATAATATTAAGGACAAAAGATCGAATGCATCCTATTACAAACTTAGGAATTTCTAGAATGTCTCTCTACTAGTTCGGAATGGATTATCTTTGTTGCATCTTATTACTGTTATGAATACTAGTTCCCGAAAGTATACTAGCTGGAAGGATATGACTAGTCAATTCTTAAAGAAGATTTGTGTTGTGGTTTGGATTACTACTGTAGTAAGATAAAGCATCATAGTTGAAAACCCCACAAGTAAATTGTGATGTAGATTTGAGTTTACCTACATATTGAATGCAAATGGAAAATTGTGTAATGTATATATATATATATATATATATATATATATATATATATATATATATATATATATATATATATATATATATATATATATATATATATATATATATATATATATATATATA
>JZKD02S0358704.1:0-13552 GCA_000966675.3 Picea glauca | reverse complement strand
CATATATGAGCCTCAACTTGACTTTTCCTCGACCTATGATTTTGGTTGTCGAGTCATCACCTAGGAAAAAATTACCTCCATCATACCTTTCATATTCACATAACCACTCCCTGTGGGGAGTCATATGAAATGATGCACCTAAGTCAACCAACCATTCCTCATGATCTACATGTGTGCTTGAAGAAGCCAAGTACACATCCCCTCCTTCTTCCTTGGAGGTCTTTTCTTTTGTAGAAGGAGATTCTTCAGATCCCTTCTTTTTCTGAACTTTGGATCTACACTGCTTCTTGTAGTGCACATTATCTCCTCAAATGGTTTTGTGAATTTTGAGGAGCTTCATTCGTTCATGCTTAATTTTTCATTTTTCTATGATCATTTGCCATAATCCATATCTTCAAATTCCCCATTAAGCTCCCATTGATCATGTTTGCTCGAGAGTCTTGCTACTCTGTCTTCAACCTAGATTACAAAAAACAGAATAAATGTTACCTAGTTTATAATCCTAGCTGTATTAGCTTTTATATTTTACATGCTAATATGCATTTTTGTTGTAAAGTGGTGGGTTCTCTAAGTGATTCCAAAGATAAGCCATATCATAATCAAGATTCATGATACCAAATCCCGAGTTTATGATCACTTGTCATACCAAACCTATATTCTAGCCTCTTGGGTCTTATGGCTTTCTAATAAAAGATTTGAAGGCCCACGAGTCAAGCTACAAACCAACAACATAAACCAACATATGTATAAAGTCACTAAAGGCACGAATATACCAAACCCTTTGCTGAGCGCCAAGCTAACACCAATCTTCTACATATCTCATCGATTCTATATATTAAATCCTCAGGTTGAAGCCACAAATCAAGCCACGAGCTAAGCCAAATAATAAGTCAATAGCACATAGACTGACAAGTGTTTTTGAGTCGAGATTTACAGGTACCATGAAATTGATTTGTATAAATCGATTCCCATATCTATTTGTTGCAGAGATTGAAATTCATTGCAGAATTTGAGGTATTCACTGTCAATTTCTTTCAATGTTTATATCGGGCCACGATGGAAGGCCATGGAGCGCGGTTCTTAGTCATGCCAGGTTTGCAGCAAATAACCCTACGATTAGCACCGACCCAAAAAAACAACAACCCGCAGGCCAAAAGCAGTGGGTTGTGATTTTGATGATGAGGAGAAACCTTTCTTGTCTAAAGTTTACTCATTGAAGAGTTAGGCTAACCAGTTTGACTACTGAATGCCATATCATATATTGTACAAATAAAAGGAGCAAATTTAGCGATGGATTTGGATATAACTAGATTGATCAATTAAAAGGACATACTTCTACAAGATGATATTTTATTTCCCTCAGAATGTCACACACTTGACAGTGCTAGAAGGTCCAAGTGTAGCTTGCAGTAGTGCCAAATCTATAGAATGGGATTGCTATAGTATGGCAGCCAGGGTATGATGTGTATACTAACGATATGGAAAGAAAGTATAAATATTGGCAGAAGAAATCACATCTTGATTCATTTCAGTGCAACTTTGAGCAAGAGAAGGATAATTCGGCTCAATAATCTGCTCAAGTGATCAAGGTTTATAATGTGCTTCTTAAGCCTTTGTCCAAAGAAGAATATATGTTGCAACTGCAAGGCATCCATGTTAATGAGGAAAGAACTGTGACTGATCCATAATTGCTCATGAAGGATTTGGTGGTGATAATATGAAATGCAAATTAAGAAGAAGATAAGGCTCTCTTTGAGAACCAGACAATTGCAACATCAGAGGAGGCACCCTAGTAGAGAATGTTTTTGGAATGCTATTACATTTCACTAATCATTTTAATTTGGATATTTAGATAAAAATATTAGAACCTGGAGGATTTGTGACAAAGAAGTATCATTCTTTTGTTTGGTTAATGCAAGAGCAGTGGAACCTCTTGTGAATACACTACAAGAGAGAAAGTGGCAGGTGGATGAAGCTGCCTTAGATGTACTCAATATTCTTCTTCTGTATGATGACATCTAGGAAGTAGGGCTGATATAAGTTGAGAAGGCTAAAGGTGTAGAACCTATCGTCCAAAAACTCAAGTATGGAAGGCTTGAGGCTCAGAAGAAAGCCATGTTGGTCTTGAACAAGATTTTCCAAAAAGCAGAGTACATAAACCTTTATGGAACAACTGCACACTTCCCATTGATAGACCTCATGCAACAAGGAACAAAATCTACTAGGAGAAGGGTTGTAGCAATTTTACAGCTTTTAGGTGAGATGCCCAAAAATGGAAATTTGCGCTGTATGCATAGCCAATGAAACAAACTATATTACATATTAATATCAATAAATTGGGTCAGATCATATCTGATTCCATTAACCCAATTTAGTCATTTCTTTAGATATAGGTATCAATGTAAATATACTTGGTCAAATCCCAGAATGAGGAACCCTAAAAGAAGTCAGACCAGATAATCTATCCTTTTGCAATTTTGGAAGCAATTTTCAAAACTTTGCTTTCGACAGCTTATTCGAGATTCAACAGCCGCTCTTAGCCACCGAAACCAGGGCTTTCGGCAGCTTACTCTCCAAATTTTTTGGCTTCTTATCCCCCGAAATTGCAAAAACAAGAGAAATAAAGGTTTTGGGTTCGAGACAGAGATTTCGAAGGCGAATGACCAAAGGAGGTTTCAAATAAAATTATCTACATTAGTTTTGTCAAAGGTTCTCAGAGATTCGATGCATATATAAAGGAAATAGGTTCAAGGTTATCCTATTTCAGTTGTAGATTAGCTACAGGTGTTGAAGCAGATGTCCAACTACCCTATCATCTCCTAGAAGATCTCTGTAGGTGTCGAGGATGTGAAGACCGAAGATCGGTAATTTTTTTGGGAATGGATCAAGCTCCAGATTTTATGTAAAAATGTTGTAATGATTTCTATTCTTATCATATTAGATCCATTTCTTTAGGATCTGAAACTATTTTGTAAAGGCTATACAGCCTAAGACTTTTATGGAATAATGGTTCGACCTTGGGGACTTTTTCACACTCTGTACTTAAGCTTCTCATTTGCAGATCAATTAATACAAGCTTCTTTTGCAATTACCTGTTCAGATTTACATTTTCCCGTCTATTCTATATTTGCACATGGATGTTTAATTCATGTCTATTATGTTTGTCTAAAGCCTGATAACTGTCATCCTATTTTTGCTTTGATGAGTTGAATTGAAAATATCATTTACTCATTGTGATTGGCCATTCATGTATCATTATGTGTGAGTCTGCTAGCATAGTAAGAATTCTCCATACATTTACTTGTTTACAAACCCTCTGAACAATGATAGTTAAAATCCTTGGCATCTAGTTATGTTTATGCATGTCTTGAGAGAGCAGGTCTAATTTAGTCACCTAACTTGATCCAATTGAGAGAATAATTAAGAAAATAGTTAAGTTACCAGGCTTCTTTGAGTTACAACCTAGAAGAACTCCTGGAGTGATAACAATGCCCTTCTTTTCCACATCTCCAACATACCTTTACAAACTTTCCGGGAGATTTAGATCTACCCTTAGACTTAGATCTCCCACTTGAGAACTTAGATATATTTCTTTCTTGGGAACGTCCTCTTGCAAATAATATGTCTGTGCTCTATCTTTCCATGTTCTTCCGTCTCATCGCCTCCAACAATAAGGATGAGACCACTTCATCAAACTTCAAGGCAGTTGTATTACTACCTATGGCCACAACCAAACTATCCCACGAGTCTGGTAAATAACACAATAAACTGATACATTTATCTTCATCTGAAATTTTATTCTCAACAGATACTAACTTACTTACCACAATATTGAAAGCGTTCAAATGCTTTGTTACCAAGTCTCCATCTCTCATCATCAGGTTATGCAGTTTCTTTCTCAGGAATAGTTTATTTACTAGGGACTTACACTGATACAAATTCCCCAACTTATCCCATAAATCCTTGGCTGTAGCTTCCTCTGACACATTCAGTAATACTGAATCTGAGAGAGACAATCGGATTGTGATCTTTGCCTTCTGATCCAAATTTTTCTAGTCATCTGCTGAAGTTCCTGTAGGTGCAGTACCTAGATCTATCGCGATCCACTGATCTCTGTCCACCAACAGATCTTCCATCTTGAGCTTCCACAGTTCAAAACTTTCCCTATTAAACTTCTCGATCTCCATCTTCGAATTGCTTGCCATTTTTTTTCACCTGAAAAATCAATACCACAGATCTCCCACTGTAACAAGGCTTATCACAGTCCCAAGCCAAACCCTTGACCACAAAGGCGTCCACCTGAAGCCAACCTAGCTCTGATACCAAATGTAGATTTTAACCTTGTACAATATTTATTGCAAACAAATTTTCAGTAAAAAACATGAAAGATACAATGGCAAATACAAACATTACACATAGATTTTTCCCCTGGAAACCTAAACCGGGAAAACCAACATATTCTATATTCATTCATTGTGTGACATTGTTTACAATACAATATACATATAGGAGTCAACGACATCCAAAACCCTAAACCAATGACATGGATTAGTCAACAACCCTAATTCCTTAACTGGAAATAGAAAACCATCGACAAAGAAACCATGTGTCGAAAAACCACCCAAATATGTGACACGTTTCCCGAGGCAATTTTTTTTTTCTCAAGGGAACTGCCCCCGAACCCCTGCGTGCCCAGCGCAACGTAGACACTACTACTCGTGCAAAGAATATAACACATACCCAACACTCACTACCTTGAATCTCTGCAAGCTAATGGTCAAATGAAATCCATCTCATTTGACAAGTTGGTGGAGAAAATTGCAGAACGTGAGAAAGCCTTTAGAAAGAAGTCATCTCATTCCATTGGTGAGATCGCATGCCATTATCAGAAAGGGAAGAGTCAACCACTCGATTCTTCTATAGGAGAAGGCAACACAAGAGGACGCAGAAGAAAGACTTCTAGAGGTAGGGGGGCTAGACACAACCAAGGCGAGACATCCAATCTTCATAGTACCCATTGTGGAAAGAATGGGTCACATGAAGTGAATGAATATAGATTCCCATGGGAGAAAATCAAATACATACAAAATAAAAAAGAATATAAAGGTAAATCTTCAGAACCAACGAAAGGTAAAGCACTTTAATCTTCTCATTACATTATTTCCCATTACAATATAGGAGTTATCGAATATTTGTTTAACACTTTCATATACTTCTTGGAGAGATGCAAGGCTTTTTGACACAGGTGCAACCTACCATGTGACATTCCATAGAGACTTCTACGAATACTTCAAGGACAATGTAGATGGCATAGTGTATTTTGTAGATAAATTGAGTCTCAAACCTTCGGGAATGGGCACCATCAGGCTTGAGTTGCATGGACTCTCATATTTTCTTATGCATAATGTGCTCTATCTTCTTGAGCTACAAAGGAACTTGTTGTCTCTTGTGCAAATCCAACAACAAGGTCACCATGTTCATATCTTTGGTGGAAAAGTTGAAATAAGGAAGGATTTTGACAACATGGTTGTCATGACCGGAATGGAAGATGGAAGATTGCTGAAGCTGAAAGGGACATCTGCCCATACACAAAATGTTGCATACCTCTCTCATCATAGTGAAGGTATAATGCCATCTAGTCTTTTGCGGCAAGCTATATTTGGTCATATCAACTATGACAGCCTACATGTATTGAAAACGAATGGTGTTTCTGGTTTACCTACTATTCCTAGGAAATTGAATCAATGTGATGCTTGTATCCTTGGAAAGCATAGCAGACAACCATTTCTTGATTCTACTTCTAGAGCATATAGAAAACTTGAACCAATACATTCTAATTTGTGTGGCTCTATGCCTATTCATTTTTCAAATGGAAATAAATATATCACATCTTCTATTGATGATTACACTAGAATGTGTTGGGTGTATTTGTTGAAAGAAAAATCACAAGCTTTTGAAAATTTTAAAATTTTTCATGTATGGATTCAAAATGAAGTTCAATTTGGTATTGGCTCTCTTCGCACTGATAATGGAAGAGAATATACATCTAATGAATTTGAAATCTACATTCACCAACATGGGATCAAGCATCAAACCACGGTTCCATACAATCCTCAACAAAATGGTGTAGTTGAACGAATGAACATGACACTCCTAAATATGGTTTGTTCCATGACATTTTTCAAGAATGTAAAATTGATTTTTTGGGCTAATGCAATTCTATGTGCAGTTTACGTGAAAAATAGGTGTCCATCTCATGCTCTTGAAAGCAAGACTCCTTATGAAAAGTGGTATGGCCGCATTCCTTCAATGAGGCATCTCAGGGTCTTTGGTTCCACCTACTATGCCTTAATTCCTAAGGAGTAAAGAAGCAAGATTGACGCAAGGAATTGGAAGTGCATCTTATTGGGGTACTCAAATACCACCAAGGGATACCATCTTTATGATGAGACAAACAAGAAATTTGTTCTTTTCATAGATATAATCTTTCTTGAATCCTCTAAGAATGACAAAATTGTTGAAAGACAACTTGATCATTTGAACAAATTCACTCGTGTAAAGACATATCATGAATTTGATGATGCGATTCCACATATTTAAGGGGGGATCCCTATCATGGGTCAATATATGAAATCTCCTTCTTTTGAAGCACCATCTCCCCCTTACGAAGAAGTTCCATCCACTTCATCAAAACCCGAAGTTCATTTGGATGATATTATTGAGAGGATTGAAAAGTTGAGTCTTGATGATAATTCAACACCATCTCAATTTGCTAAGCAACGTGGACCATCTCATAAAGGTTCACCAAAATGGCTCATAAAAACACTTGAAAGTGTTGATCCTGGTGGGGTCAGAAATACAAGAACCATAAGTTCCTCAAGACAAGATGTAGGTGATGTAGAGGACATGGATGTTGCATATGATTATGATTTAAATTTATCTACTAACTTTGAACCGGCCTCCTTTGAATATACCACTTCTCATTATGAGTGGAAAGAAGCCATGCAAAAGGAATATGATGCTCTTGTCAAGAATGGGACATGGAAGTTGGCGGATCCTCCATTTGGAACCAAACCAATAAGTTGCAAGTCGGTATTCAAGAACAAGTACAAATTATATGTCTCACTTTACAAGCACAAAAAAAGGCTTGTGGAAAAAGGATTTTCACTGAAAGAAGGTGTTGATTACGAGGAGACTTTCCCCCCCACGAAAAAATGGGCTACCCTCCGTACTCTATTTTCCATGGAAACATAGAATGGATGGGAAATTCAACAAATGGATGTGAAGACTGCTTTCTTGAATGGATACTATAAAGAGAATGTTTTCATGTCTTAGCCAAAAGGATTTGTTGTGAGGGGACAAGAACATAAAGTATGCAAACTCATAAAATCCTTATATGGCCTGAAACAAGCACCACAAGCCTGGTATGAAAAACTAACTAAACATCTTTTGAAATTGAATTTCAAGCACTACAATCTTGATGATGGAACTTTGTTTGTCAAGAAAGTTGGGAAAATTGTTGTATATCTTGTAGTATATGTAGATGATTTATTGATAACAGGGAACAATGAAAGCTATATTGCATCCATAAAGAAAGAGTTGAAGAAGGGATTTGAGATGACAATTGTGGAACATATTCACTAATATTTGAGCATCAAGTTGATTCAAAATCCGAAGTACATATTCATCTCCTATAAGAAGTATATTGGAGAAAAATTGAACAAGTTTGGCATGGCCGAGTGTAATCTTGTTTCTATTCCAATGGAATAGAATTTGAAGCTTACATCAAAGGAAGGGAATGAATTTGAGGATGCAACCAAGGACATACAACTCGTGGGAAGTCTTATCTAGCTTACTACCACTAGACCAAATATTTCATTTGTTGTTATGATTCTTTCCAGGTTCATGAAAAAACCTTGCGAAGGACATTGGTCTGCTGCAAAAAGAGTTTTAAAATACTTGAAGGGAACTCAAGATTTCATACTCAAGTACTCTAAGGTGAATGAATTCAACCTAATTGGATATTCTAATTCAAACTTTGTCAGAGATAAGGAAAATGGAGTGTAAACTTCAATCTATCTCAAGAGTCTTGTCTTATTAAGTACCAAAGACCCAAATACAAAAACACCACAACAGATCCAGAGCACTTTATTATTATGAAAACCCTTAGGGTAGGGAAACACCATAGAATAAATCCTATTACGAAAGGGATCCACTATTATTCACTTGCCTCTTCGAGGGGGAAACCCCATAATGAGGTACCACTCCAAATATAATACTTCTTGGCTTCATTACATTATTTGAACCCTTTTATATAGTGCCATTGTAATGTTCCCAACCGGATCTGATTGGAACATTGAGTTTTTGTTGTGTTTTATGTGTTTTCTGGTTGTGGCCTTTCGTCAAACACTTTACAGATTTGTCTTCTTGAGTTGCGCTAGGGTTTAATATTATGGTTTGATTGTGTGTTTGTAGCAAGTAAATTATGTAGATATAACAAAGGCATGTACTCAACAAGGTGCAAGATCAACAACACAAGAAATAACCACAAATACCTCAAATCTAATTTATTATTCATATATAGATGACCTCATACAAAATGGAGCAGATATGGAATATATATAATATAATGGAGTGTGTGGATGATGATGCATCCAATATAAACTATAAATATGAAGATCCAGGCTTCCAAAATCCTCTCCAAGCTTAATACCAAGTAACATTGCAGTCCAACTAATACCCTCTATTGTAGGTGATGCCCTCTTTGTCACAATGCACACTTCCTGGCTGGAATAAACCAAGGGAAGTATGGCCTCCTCTCTGATGGCCTCGAAGCTATGCAAAACTCTGTGAAATGGTAGATTTGGTGATGGCAAGATGATGGTATTGGTCTTTGAGTTGTGGCTCAACTGGAAGACCTCTAAACAACAATGTCTCTAAGAAGAGATGTGCCCCCACTAGCTAAAGCAAGCCAATGATTCGGCCTCCTTGAATATGGCCACAAACCCTCTGAAAAATATTCCAAACTATAAATTGGGGAATAGGAATGTCTCCTAGTTTTCCTCCTGACTATTGGGTGAGATCTCACCCTCCAGAACACTAGATCTCCAATGGACAATGCACCCTCTTGAAGAGGAAACTCGTCCTCTTGAATGGTAGACTGAATGGATTGAACAAACCACTCAATCACTGAAGCAAAAAGGCTCCCTGGTGGTAGCTAACACTTATGAAGTGAGATCTCTCTCAGATCTGGTGTCTACAACCCTCCATGAACTCCTCTTTCAAGAACAATGCGCCCTAGCTTTGCATAAAACCTTCAATAATACGCCCTACCTCCATAAATGCTCCTTGAACTGAATAATAATTGATGTAGAATGGTGAGGGAGGAATATTTCACCTCCTTGGCCAAGTTTGGATCATGGAAGGTGGGATCTTTTACCACTGAGTTGATCTTTAGGGTTTGTCCAATTAAATCCCTCAAAACCCCCCAAGTGCATGGGCTCTCTAGAAAGAATCCAAACATCAAAATGATAAACAACATCCCGAGAGAATAGAGGCCCCTATGTCTCTTTTATACCTCTAATTCACTTTTTCTCTTCGAGTAACTTTTACTTTATTTTATTATTAATTAATTAAATCACTTTAATTAATTAATTAACCATTTTACCTCTAAAAGGTGATTTATCCATCCTTATGGTTTCTCTCGCCACTGAAAGTCACTTCTCATCATCTTATCTTGTAGTGCTATTCCTCCCGATTCCGATGAGCTATTACACTAAGAGTTTCCTCCAAGTATTATGCCCAATATGACCTTCTTAGTGAATTTAATTAAAATATAACCCATAGTAACTCAAAATTACAGAAATCGTCGGAATGCAACATAACCAAAGCCAAGTTGTGCAAAATGGATCATGATGATGAAATATGATGAACGATGCAAGTCAGGCCCAATAAAACCCCTTAATAGCTCCTATACTTTCTATCACCCCCATCTGGATACTCTGGTCAACATAACACTATGTAATATAATGATGTCCAAATGTGGGGACATTACAACTACCAACCACCTAAGAACATTCTAGAGGAGAAATTTCTAGAAGCAGAACCTTCTAATAAGTCCTCTTACATTTATTATGCTCACACTAATATATCTAATTACTGTGGTGAACCTTATTTAATAATATAGTGGACCTATTCCACCTTACATTGAATGGCCTCCATTGTTATCACTATGGGCCCTTCGGCCTCCCCATTACCTCTCTAACTACACTACATTCCATCCCCCTTATGAAAGCGTTGTTCTCATTGCTTATTATGAGGGTGGACAACTATATACCAAGGTCCCATTGATAAGTGTGGACTATAGTGTTGAAGTAGGATGGAGAACCAGGGTCCCATGTAGAAATGTGAGCCACCATGTTGAAGTAGTTCAACCGCCACTATAAACCTGGGTCCCATATCCAAGTGCTCATGTGAAATCCACACTGAAGATATCAGAAATCGATAACCAACTAAAAATGATGCTCCAAAGATTGACACTTGTCATGCGAATCTAAATATGTAGAACCAACCAAAACATCATCCACTACTATTGGAGAATAATAAAACCGAAGAAGAATATGCATAGAAGGATCTTGTTTACTCTCCATGATGCACTCTACATGAGGTGGAGTAGAGTCATCAAATAGAAGATGGAAGTGGTTATCATCCCATAAATGACAACTATCCATATACCAATAATCACAATCATCCTTGTAATCATACCAAATATATACTTCTTGAGTATATTCTTCTATGATGTGTTTGTACATGGTATTCATAATATATCTTTCTTGAATATTTTGTTGTTCAACTTTGAACTCTTGAAATGTTGTCTCGATGGCTTCCATCATTTGTCGAATATATCGTTGAATTGCTTTGAGGATTTGAATATCCATTGGAAACACCACATATAATATACCAAACAAAATATCTTAAAATTATCTATCCAATGGCACTAATTTGGTAGCAATAAAAGCACCATGTGAAAAGTTATGAGCTTTGCAGTCCCACCACCATCACGAAGACCCTAAAAAATGTCTGATTTTAAATAAGTGATATTTGCACTTCCGAAGCTCCAATTATGATTTTTGTTTTTTTGAAATGGGCGATTTTTGAAAGAGGAACTCAGATATGTAATTTGTTTGGGAAAATTCGACCCTATGTGCTACAAAAATCATAAAAATCATGCGGTCATCCGTGGAAAAACACTGAAAAATTATTAGATTTTAAAATGATGAGAACTTCACTTTCCAGGCTCTATTTCAGACGATTTTTTTTTTTGAAATTGGTTTTTTTTCCAAGAGGAAATCAGATCTAAAACCAATTTCTACAAATGCCACACAAAAATAGATAGTATTTGTCCTGAGTGTCGCGACCCTATTTTTTTCTGCTTGAAAAATCTGCAAAAATAGAAAAAAAAATTGCCCATTTTTGTGGCTGAAGAAAGTGCTCTGATACCAATTGTTAAGTACCAAAGACCCAAATACAAAAACACCACAATATATCCAGAGAAAAATATAGAAAACCCACACTTTATTATTAAGAAAACCCTTAGGGCAGGTCAACACCATACAATAGATCCTATTACGAAAGGGATCCACTCCTATTCACTTGCCTCTTCAAGGGGGAAACCTCTTAATGAGCTATCACTCCAAATACAATACCTCTTGACTTACATTGCATTAATTGAACCCATTTATATAGTGCTACCAACCACCTAAGAACATTTATAGAGGAGGAACTTTCTAGAAGCAAACCCTTCTAATAAGTCTTACATTTATTTTGTTCACACTAATATATCTAACTACCACAGTGGGCCTTATTTAATAATATAGTGGACCCAATCCACCTTACATTGAATGGCCTCCACTATTATCACTATGGGTCCTTCGATCCCCCCATTACCTCTCTAGCTACACTACATGGATCAACAAATGTCTATTGGTTTGAACACACAAACAATAAGTTATAGCAGATTCCACAACAAATGCAAAATATGTGGCAGCTGCAGAAGCAACGAAAGAGATTGTGTGGCTCAGGAAAATACTTGAATATTTGCAGGAAAAATAAGTGAATTATATCCCTCTTCTAGTTGGCAATACTTTTGCAATCAAGCTAGCCAAGAATCTCAGATTCCATGATCGAACTAAGCATACCAACACAAAAATATCATCTGATTCGATATAATGTAGAGGCCAAGATTATTCACTTGAGATAGTGTTCCATAAACGAGCAAATTGTGGGCATCTTCACCAAAGGACTTGGAAGAGAAAAGTTTGAAAAGTTCATAATGATGCTTGGACTCACAAACACCCCTTCGAATTAAGGGGGGAATATTGGACACGTAATTCGTGGGATTGCATTACTTATAACCTTATTGTAAATATGAAGAGTCGTAGGTGATAGGAGGAGTCACCCATTAGGGAAGACCAAAAGTCATTGATTTGTATATTTATTGAGCTTCATGTTAATGAATTACACAAGTGCGGAGTTACAGTTCTTCCCACACCTGACTTGTTAGTATTGAATAATTTCTTGACACAACGACTGCATATCTGAGACAAATCTTCTTGATTTAGTTTCTAATTCATGGTCTAAGTTCGTTGTGTCATTAAAAGAGATCGCAATTCAACGCGCATTATATATGTTCACGGTTGAAGGTACAAACGACATCTTGTCAAATCCGATCCTATTTTAGCTAATACTAAAGAGAACCATCCTCCAATTCCCTAGAAAAACTTGCTCCTTGATCCCAAATCTACCTTTCAATGTCGATGGCAAAGAAATCCCTTATGTCCCTAGGGTTTTTAATTGTTTGCAATGATTCTACATATGGATTCCTATCACCAATTCGAAAAAAGTGTATTTTTCATATCCCAATCCTATAGAAACATTATCGACAATAATTACAGATGTGTCCTTCAAAATTTCCAATTCAAGTCTCGATTCTCGTTCCATTTTGTGAATGGTGATAAGCGATCAAGATGAGTTTGGAAAACCATCCGCACCAATTCATCCATGAGCTCTAGATGCCAATGTTAGACCAACACCAACATTTCGATCTTTTTGTGACCATGAGACATCTTCTTCTCTGCAAGGTTGCGTATCAATCTCATCACAAGCCCTTTAACCCCTCGACATGAATTATGAGTGGACAATTGTGCCTATAGGATGGTAAGAAATCATTTGATTATTGTTGGTGCAATTATATGCATGATATATTACCAAACATAAATTATCAACCGAGATTTGTAATCAACAGAGTTGATGCACTATATGTGCCGATAACAGATAGGTTCCTATGTCTGTTTATATAGCTTAAATAAGAAAACCATTTAGAAACCAACACACTTTTAAAAATAACAATATTCACACAATTCAAAAGATGGAAAGCAAAACTCATAAACAAGAAAAAGCTCTTGCTCAGGTGATGGACATGTTCATTGATGGCTCATGAAAAGAAAAGATGAACTTTGATTCTATCTCCTGGAGCAACTAAACTAACAAGTGG
>JZKD02S0358693.1:7710-18846 GCA_000966675.3 Picea glauca | reverse complement strand
GAGGATCAAAACTATGGTGATAACAGTTGCCCCTTAATACATGAAGTTAGGAGCATCATGTATAGATAAAAGAAATCATATTTTCTTTAACCAAGTGTTGTAATGGAGAGACCAATGTTGTAATGGAGAGACCAAAGAGAGAGAGAGAGTAAGTCGAGGAGGGGGGAGTGCCAATGAAGAGCAAATGGAACCCAACTACTAAAAAACGGGAAGGAGGTGATACAAATACATGTATAGGTGGGCATTCTCATACTCGTGAAACTATTAAAGAAAAATAAAATATGAGATCATGGCAATAGAGGCCACATTTGAATACATTTGAAAAATGAATGTTGCTTCCATCACAAATTAACCTAGAGTTGAAAAGTATACATCCTCTTTCCACACACAAGCAATTAGTTTTAATTACCAAGAAAGAGACATGGTTGATATGTGAGGGAACAATGGAACCAATGAGGGTGTATAACTGCAACAAAAGGATGTCCAAAAGGGTGTGGGGTAGAAACGTGTAGGGAGTCACCTTAACAGTGGCTCCCACTTTAAGGCTCTAAATATGTTGAAAATAGCCATACATGTTCGGGGGTCTTCAACTAGAGCAAGAACATTGTAACCATCAATGTATATTGCCTGGAGCACGTGAGGGTCCACCCAAAGGGTGGCTCCTATGGGGGGCTCAAGATAATGCTAAAAAAAAACATACATGTCCAATGGTCTTTGATTGGAGCTATAACACTATAAACATCATGTATATTAGTCGAAACTTTTAAGGGGCCACCTAAAGGGAGCATCCTACAGAAGGGATCAAGATACTTATGAAAAGAGCCATACATGTCTAGTGGTCTTCAATTGGATCTGATACACTATAGTTTTATCCCCCAAAAAAGGGTGCTATTGGTAACACCACTTTTCAATTCATGGGTTGATTTTAAATTTTTTGTTAGCAACATTATAGTCATGGTTGAAAAATGTTATAACTTTAATCTAAAAAGAAAGAGTATTATTGGTAGTACCACTTTTCAATTGGAGGGTTGATTTTGATGTTTTTGACACAAAAGTATGGGATTTTAGGGCTAGAGTTATTGTTTTGAGGTCACAATTCTTGCTAGGTTGGTAACTATGTGGCTAGGTCAAGTTACAACTAGGACCATGGAAATATTTGATAATGGGTCATGCTAAGATATATCCATACATATCCTTAAACATTGAAGTTATAACACCTAGAAGGAGCACACAATTTAGAACAAAGGTAAATTTGTTATTATAATATTTGGTTATCGAAGTTGTGAAGATATAAAAGGTGCATATGAAAGAAGAAAACATAAACAAGGTTTGTGTTGAGTGTGGGTTAAAACATGAATGTTGAATCTATAGATGTTAGAAGTAACTAACAAAGTGTTGAATATATAGAGGTTAAAAGTTCAACATGTTGGATATATGCTTTCAAAGTCATGGTTTGTGTTATGATTCCTTGTGATTGTTGATATGTTGGAACTGAAAATCATATGGATTTGATAATGATGTTCATGATTCTATTAAAAAAATGGATATGGAGAAAAAAGGGAAGTAAAATCTCAACCAATTAAAGAACTAGAAGAAACCCTATGAACAAGGTAAGTGCTAAGTTCATGTTGGAAAAAAAAATAATGAAGAATGGAAGAATGTCATAATTGTTGATTTGGAAGGGGAATGAATAGAATTAATTATAATATGCATGATGATTGCCCAAGTGGCTCCATTGGCTCTTATCTATATGAGAAGTTAGTACGAGACATACAACAAAGTAATGGTCARGATGACCACCCACATAAGCAATATTGAAGGGTTTGTCAAAAAAACATTGGCAAAGACTTCCCTAATACTCGACACAACATTAGAATGGAATAAAAAACCACATGGGTGAAGACATCTTGCGTTTAAATTTTTTGATTATTTTTAATGTGATAAAAAAATAATAAAATTACATTTTACTTCAAATTTGCCACTAGCCCTTGGTTTCATGTAGGTTGTTACAAGACCAAACACTAAGTAGTTAAGGTGTCAAGTGTTTTAGCCCCTAAATAAATCTAAGGTATTGGACACAAAATTGATGCATGTGATTAACCATTGAGGTCGAAGATGAATTAATTTCATTAGGTCATATGAGATCCCTATATGACCTTTAAAAAGTGCTACAACTATTTAAAAAATTAAGTTCATTTTAAGGGTTTTGAGGCCAATTAAAGAAATTAATAATTTTATGGCAAATTAAATGTTGTTTAAGCTTGAAAAACAAGTAAGGTAATTTTTAGACTCAATTTTAACTTAGAAATGTCATTTCAAGGGTATTTCACATCAAAAAGACATTAATGTCTCTTAAAATGTAAATATATTGACCACAATTTAGATAAATGGTGTTGAAACTAGTTAATATGTTACGATCAAGTGATACTTTGCCCCAAACTATTAGTTTGTAGCATATTATTCTTGGATGAACCTTAAAGGCAAGAACGTTTCATGTTGGACCAAGAGAGGAGGAACTCTTAAAGAATGGCAAGAAATTGTCATGATGAAGATAATATTTGGTAATATGGCTCTTAAGCATTGAAAGAGCTAGCAAGTATCTATTACCTTTAGTTGTGTAATTCCTTGTAGAAGAAGAAGGATAGTCTTGATTGTAATGAAGTATTTAAAAATGCAACCCTAGTGGTCAAGTGGTGAAAAGACACATGGAGTATAAATTTGTTAAAGTTTGTCATGTGAGAATGACCCATAGAATTGGTTACTTTAAAATTTCAAAAGATATATCATATATCCAAGCCATTGTTATTAAGAATTGGCAAGCATTGTAATTGGTTACCTAAGTGACTCTGTTATCCCTTCTAAGATCTTCAAATTAGATTGTAAATGCAATATGTCTGTTAAATTGGTTAAACTTAAGCCAAAATCATCAATGTCAAGCAATCAATTAAAAGTCAAAACCTTCAATGTCAAGTAAAGGGTTATGGATAATCCAAACCCCTTTTATTAGTAAAAATAAATTGATTTTGGRTAATTAAAAAGCATAAGATTATGAKTTAGCCATAAATCTAGTGGTTAAGGGTCACAAAAASCCTATCTTAATGTCATGYATGGCMTAAGGTGGTTGAAAGGCTTGAAAATTTGAGTCTAACAAAAAGATGGAAGGAATCTTGAACTAGATGTGGGGTGTTCTTGTAAGGCCTAGAGAGGCACATATTGTCTTGCAAGGCCTTCAATGGGATGTCATTAATTATGGGTAAAATCCTAATGGGGTCAATTATGAACAATCATTGAATGGTTAGGAGTGGAAGATCTGTTAATTTTGGCAGCATCGACAGTCATTCTCCAATGAGAGGCCATATGGGCCACCCTAAGGCTAGCCAGGGAGATTTGGAGAATCAACCAGTCTTGTGAGGTATTGACAAAAGCCAGGGGGNTGGATTTGATAATGATGTTCATGATTCTATTAAAAAAATGGATATGGAGAAAAAAGGGAAGTAAAATCTCAACCAATTAAAGAACTAGAAGAAACCCTATGAACAAGGTAAGTGCTAAGTTCATGTTGGAAAAAAAAATAATGAAGAATGGAAGAATGTCATAATTGTTGATTTGGAAGGGGAATGAATAGAATTAATTATAATATGCATGATGATTGCCCAAGTGGCTCCATTGGCTCTTATCTATATGAGAAGTTAGTACGAGACATACAACAAAGTAATGGTCAGGATGACCACCCACATAAGCAATATTGAAGGGTTTGTCAAAAAAACATTGGCAAAGACTTCCCTAATACTCGACACAACATTAGAATGGAACAAAAAACCACATGGGTGAAGACATGTTGCGTTTAAATTTTTTGATTATTTTTAATGTGATAAAAAAATAATAAAATTACACTTTACTTCAAATTTGCCACTAGCCCTTGGTTTCATGTAGGTTGTTACAAGACCAAACACTAAGTAGTTAAGGTGTCAAGTGTTTTAGCCCCTAAATAAATCTAAGGTCTTGGACACAAAATTGATGCATGTGATTAACCATTGAGGTCAAAGATGAATTAATTTCATTAGGTCATATGAGATCCCTATATGACCTTTAAAAAGTGCTACAACCATTTAAAAAATTAAGTTCATTTTAAGGGTTTTGAGGCCAATTAAAGAAAATAATAATTTTATGGCAAATTAAATGTTGTTTAAGCTTGAAAAACTAGTAAGGTAATTTTTAGACTCAATTTTAGCTTAGAAATGTCATTTCAAGGGTATTTCACATCAAAAAGACATTAATGTCTCTTAAAATGTAAATATATTGACCACAATTTAGATAAATGGTGTTGAGACTAGTTAATATGTTACGATCAAGTGATACTTTGCCCCAAACTATAAGTTTGTAGCATATTATTCTTGGATGAACCTTAAAGGCAAGAACGTTTCATGTTGGACCAAGAGAGGAGCAACTCTTAAAGAATGGCAAGAAATTGTCATGATGAAGATAATATTTGGTAATATGTCTCTTAAGCATTGAAAGAGCTAGCAAGTATCTATTACCTTTAGTTGTGTAACTCCTTGTAGAAGAAGAAGAATAGTCTTGATTGTAATGAAGTATTTAAAAATGCAACCCTAGCGGTCAAGTGGTGAAAAGACACATGAAGTATAAATTTGTTAAAGTTTGGCATGTGAGAATGACCCATAGAATTGGTTACTTTAAAATTTCAAAAGATATATCATATATCCAAGCCATTGTTATTAAGAATTGGCCAGCATTGTAATTGGTTACCTAAGTGACTCTGTTATCCCTTCTCAGATCTTCAAATTAGATTGTAAATGTAATATGTCTATTAAATTGGTTAAACTTAAGCCAAAATCATCAATGTCAAGCAATCAATTAAAAGTCAAAACCTTCAATGTCAAGTAAAGGGTTATGGATAATCCAAACCCCTTTTATTAGTAAAAATAAATTGATTTTGGATAATTAAAAAGCATAAGATTATGATTTAGCCATAAATCTAGTGGTTAAGGGTCACAAAAAGCCTATCTTAATGTCATGTATGGCATAAGGTGGTTGAAAGGCTTGAAAATTTGAGTCTAACAAAAAGATGGAAGGAATCTTGAACTAGATGTGGGGTGTTCTTGTAAGGCCTAGAGAGGCACATATTGTCTTGCAAGGCCTTCAATGGGATGTCATTAATTATGGGTAGAATCCTAATGGGGTCAATTATGAACAATCATTGAATGGTTAAGAGTGGAAGATTTATTAATTTTGGCAGCATCGACAGTGATTCTCCAATGAGAGGCCATATGGGCCACCCTGAGGCTAGCCAGGGATATTTGGAGAATCAACCAGTCTTGTGAGGTATTGACAAAAGCCAGGGGGAACATACAACCTCTGTGACTCAAACCAAAAGTCAGGACGAACGAGATGCTATGTGAGTCTAATGCAAAATTCAAGGGGAACGTACAACCTCTGTGAGCATAGACAGTCTAGTGCAAAAGTCAGGGGGAACGTACAACCTCTGTGAGCATAGATAGACTAGTGCAAAAGTTAGGGGGAATGTACAACTTCTGTGAGCCTAGTCAAGCCTTGTGAGCCATGAGAAAAAGTCGAACCATCTAGCAAAAGTTAGGTTGAATATAAAATTCCTATGAGCTAGAAACAAACGATATTCCTAATATTGCAAATGATGTAAATGTATTGATCTAGTGAGTTGGCACGTGTAACATTATCCACCATGAAGAGAATTTTGAATTGCCTTGTAAAGAGTCGAGTTGTAACTGAAGTCTCAAGTCTAGTTCTATTTTAGAACTAAAGTGCAATGTTGAGTTATAACTGAAGTCTTAAGTCTAGTTCTATTTTAGAACTAAAGTGTAATGTTGAGTTGCAACTGAAGTCTTAAGTCTAGTTCTATTCTAGAACTAAAGTGTAATGTTGAGTTGTAACTGAAGTCTTAAGTCTAGTTCTATTTTAGAACTAAAGTGTAATGTTGAGTTGCAACTGAAGTCTTAAGTCTAGTTCTATTTTCGAACTAAAGTGTAATGTTGATTTGTAACTGAAGTCTCAAGTCTAGTTCTATTTTCTAACTAAAGTATACGAGTCTCAAGTCTAGTTCTAAGTTCAAACTAATGTATGAAGCTGAGTTATGATTAAAGCATGCAAACAGGTTACTATTTCGAGCCTCTCCTCTTCTCCTCTTCAGCCTATATAAGCAGAGGTCAACCCCTCTCTTCAACACAGTTTGATATGCAGGTTAAGGGTGAAGCAATAGAGGATCATATCAGTGATAAAGAGGCAGCATACCAAAGAAGCATATCAGTGTTGTATATCAGAAATAGAGGCTGCATATTAGAGGCATATATCAGTAGCATATCAGTGTTGTGTATCAACAATAGAAGCAGCATATCAGAGGTGTATTTCAGCAAGGTCTCTTAGGTCTTTGTCAGGTCAAAGTCATCTTGGCAAGCTATTTAAGAGCATAACATTCATGGTGGATATTTGTAAGTAATCTTACATTATTAATGCAATAAAGGAATATCGTTTGTTGGGGTTTTTCTCCCTGTCCAGGGTTTCCCCAGGGTATATGTGTTGTTGATGTGCATGCTTACTTATCTACATAGTTATTGCTACTCGGTTATGATTTGGTATTGTTGAAGTGTATTAAGTTGGAATCAAAGTATTGAAGAAAATAAAAGAATTAATCTGCATAAGAAATCAAGCTCATAATTTAACATGGTATCAGAGCTTAGGGTGTGTTAAACGTGTTGAAGTGCGGTAGCAGGTACACACAGATCCAAGCTAGATTGATTAAGTTTCCAGTGTGAGGTCCATGGCATCCTCCATTTCAGTCAGGACCGAAGATAGGCTCAAAGGAGGTACCAACTTCAATGTGTGGAAGCTCCAGATAACAAATATCTTGCATAAGCATGATTTTGAGTAGTATGTGACCACAGTGGTGGAGGAACCCATGAATAATGTAGGAAGAGCATCCTTCAGGAAGAGTCAAGAAAAGGCCAAGAAAATCATCTTTGACTCAGTCAAAGACAGTATGCACTTTGTTAATGACTGCCAAGGACTGTATGGATACCTTGGTGAACCTGTATGAGAAACAGGCTCCAAGTCAAAAGAGGACACTTAAGCACAAGCTTAAGTATTTGAAGATGGAGAAAGGTGAACTAGCGGCATCTTTCTGTTCCAGGATAGCCCAGATTAGAGATCAACTTTTGGTCACAGGGGTGATAGTGGACGATGATGATTTAGTGCAGGCCATTTTTTACGATCTTCCTTCTTCATGGGAGACCTTCTTATCCAGTGTAAGTGGGAGAGAGATTCAACCCACGTTTGAGAGGTTATGGAATGATTGCCTCCAGGAAGAGAGTCGTACAGCTACCAGGAGCGAGCCAACGAAAGAAGAGCACTCAGCTTTAGTATCAAGATTCAAGGGAAAGAAGAAAGGCTCTCAGAGGAAGCCAAACACCAAAGGTACATTCAAAGGAAAGAATATTGATACATCTAAGATTAAATGCTTTAATTGTAATAAGTTGGGTCATTTTGTTAAAGATTGTTGGTTTAGAAAGAAATATCCTAGGAAAGGGAAACATCATGCCTCAACTGTTGAGTATGATGAATCCAAAAGAAATCAAAAAAGTCCTTCTAATAAGAAAGAAAATAGAAAATAATATTACTTGGTTTCTGCCTTATCCAGTTCAATTTTCACGGGACCGAAAACTTGGTTAGTAGACAATGGTGCATCAAAGCACATGACAGGGTTCAAGGAGATCCTTTCAGATTTCGAGACAAAATATTTTGCAGAGCATGTTGAGCTTGGGGATGACAAACGTTACAAGATAGAGGGAGTAGGCTCTATCTCCTTCAGATTGGAATCTGGGGCTAGACTTCATGTTGATGAAGTATTAGATGTTCTAAGGCTCAAGAAGAATCTACTATTAGTTGCAACCCTTGAGGACAAGGGATATTGGGTGATCTTCAAGGACATGAAGGCACTACTATGGGCTAAAGGTAGACACTTAAGTACAACATAACCCATTGGAAATCGCAGTGGAGACTGCACGTCGTGTCAGGACAGTCAGTTCAGGCATTGGCTCATGATGTGACTAGCTCCAGCGAGTTGTGGCACAGAAGACTTGGACATCTTCATTACAAAGCTCTTCCAGATCTACAAAACATGGTATGTGGCATGCCCTATATTTCTCTTAGTAAAAATAAAATTTGTAAGGGATGCATGCTAGGTAAAAATATAAAGAAAACATTTCTTAGTAGTGACAATAGAGCTCAGGGCATCTTAGATCTGGTTCATTCTGATGTATGTGGTCCCATGTCATCTCCCTCGCTCAGTGGTTGTTTGTATTGTCATTTTTATTGATGATTACTCAAGAAAATGTTGGATATATTTCCTTAAAGCTAAAAGTGACACATTTGATAAATTCAAAGAGTATAAAGCCTTTATTGAAAAGCAGATAGGGAAACACATCAGAATCCTTAGAACAGACAATGGAGGAGAGTTTGAATCTCTCCAGTTTGAGGATTTTTGCAAGTCAGTAGGAATCAAGAGACAATTGATCGTGCCATATAACCCTCAGCAAAATGGAGTTGCTGAGAGGAAAAACAAGACAATTTGTGAGGCAACGAAAGCAATGATGTTTGACCAGGATGTGCCAAATTATTTATGGGTAGAAGCTACCTCCACTGCCGTGTATATTCAGAACAGGTGTCCACATGCTATCTTGAAGGACAAGACTCCTGAAGAGGTCTTCTCAAGGATCAAACCTGAAGTAGGGCATCTAAGGATATTTGGGTGTCTTGTGTATATTCATGTCCCTAAGGAAAAGAGGACAAAGATGGAACCCTCAAGCAAGAAAGGGGTTTTTATGGGGTATAGTGAGAACTCCAAGGGTTACAGGATTTATGTACCAGGTCAGAGGCAAATAGAGGTAAGAAAAAATGTGACTTTCCATGAGGAAGCCGCATTTAAGAAATCCATAGAACTTCAGCAAGAATCAGAAGCAGTTCAGCGAGCTTCACCCTCTTATGAAAATGAAGAGTCAGATGGTCAGAGGGAGGAACCTCGTGAAGGGCCAAGTAATGAGCCCCTAGAACCTACTGAAGTGTTATAAAGAACTCTTGAAGAACCTCCAGCCAAAAGGAAGCTAGGGTGGGTTAAAGAAATAGTGAAAGAAGCAAAAAAGATAGTTGCTCCCAAAGGAACTTTCAGGGAAAGAAAGAGGCCTCATAGGTTTGGAGGCTATGTTGCACTGATGAGCATCATTAGTGATGCGGAACCTTCTTCATTTGAAGAAGAAGATAAATTACAAGTATGGAAGGATGCCATGCTTGAGGAATACAAGTCTATTATAAAGAACAATGTTTGGGACATTGTGCCGAGGCCAAAAGACAAATCAGTGGTTTCTTCCAAATGGATCTATAAGATCAAACATGCAGTTGATGGAAGTGTGGAAAATTTCAAAGCAAGATTTGTAGTTAGAGGCTTCACTCAGAAAGAAGGAATCGACTACGAAGAGACTTTTGCCCATGTAGCCAGGTATACCTCCATTCGAACTATTATTGCTTTATCTTCCGTTCTTGGTTGGAAGCTACATCAAATGGATGTAAAAACAACATTCCTGAATGGAAAGATTGAACAAGAAGTCTTTGTGGAACAACCAGATGGTTTTGTACTGCATAACAAAGGAACTCATGTATGCAAGCTAAGGAAGACCTTGTATGGTCTTAAGCAGGCTCCCAGAGTTTGGTATGACAGGATTGATGGCTTTCTTAAAAACCTAGGCTTTCAGAAAAGTGATGCTGATGCAAATCTATACTTCAAGGTAAGAGGTAACCAACCTGTTATACTAATCATGTATGTTTATCTCTTTCTAACAGGAGATGAAGGGTTAATATCTTGGTGTAAGAGGGAGTTAACCTCATAATTCAAGATGAAATACTTAGGCTTGATGCATTACTTCCTAGGATTGGAAGTGTGGAAAAGAGGCGAGATATTTCTGGCACAAGGAAAATACACAGTGGATGTACTAAATAGGTTTGGTATGATGGATTGCAAATCCATGTCTACTCTGATGGTTACCAACCTGAGGAAGATGCATGATTCTGATACAGGTTCAGATTTGGTGGATCCCACCATGTATAGGTAGTTGATTGGATCATTGATGTACATGATCCACACTAGGCCAGATATATGTTATGCAGTGATTGCAATCAGTTAGTTCATGACTGAACCGAGACAGAGACACCGAGTGGCAGCAACGCACATATTGAGATATCTCAGAGGGACCATTACTTATGGTCTGAGATATACATCCAGTGGTGGTTTATTTCTGCATGGGTATGTAGATGTTGACTGGGTAGGAAGCCCAGTGGATCGGAAGAGTACTTTCGGATACTGCTTCAGTTTAGGATCTGCTATGATCTCTTGGTCAATCTAGAAGCAGGGATCCATTGCACAGAGTACAACAGAGGCTAAGTACATTGCAGCAAGTGATGCTAGCAAGGAAGCAGTATGGCTCAGAAAATTGGTTTCTGGGTTGTTTGGTGACAAGCTTGAGACGACGATGGTTCACTGTGATAATCAAAGTTGCATAAAATAGACAGAGAACCCGATATTTCATGATAGGTCAAAACATATTGACATGAGGTACCACTACATCCGAGACTTGGTCCAGAAAAAAATTGTAAAGTTACAGTACATAGCCACGAGCAAGAAGGTAGCTGATATCATGACCAAGCCTCTGACCTCGAGACAGTTTGTGCAGCTGAGAGGCAAGCTTGGTGTGGCTGAGAATGAATCCCTCGCTGAGAGGGAGTGTTAAATTTGGCAATGTTGATAGTCATTCTCCAATGAGATGCCATATGGGCCACCCTAAGGCTAGCCAAGGATATTTGGTGAATCAACCAGTCTTGTGAGGTATTGACAAAATCCAGGGGGAACGTACAACCTCTATGAGTCAAACCAAAAGCCAGGACGAACGAGATGATATGTGAGTCTAATGAAAAAGTCAGGGGGGATGTACAACCTCTGTGAGCATAGACAGTCTAGTGCAAAAGTCAGGGGGAACGTACAACCTCTGTGAGCATAGACAGACTAGTGCAAAAGTCAGGGGGAACGTACAACCTCTGTGA
>JZKD02S0358682.1:0-11156 GCA_000966675.3 Picea glauca | reverse complement strand
CGGGAAAGGTTTTGAATCTTCTTCGTACCCTAACGACACTTTGGTAAGCTATCCCAAAGCCTTTCCCTTAGCTTCCCTGGTGACTCCACCCAAGGGACGTTCCCTTTCCACTTTTCTTAATGAATCACACATGGAAGATTTGCCTATTACATGGCCTCTGTTATATACTGTAGCTAAATTGGAGAAACATTTTGTCACTACTGTTGTTACCATTATTCCTGATAAGTACAAAGTATTTGTGCTGTAAACATTAACAATGCTATTGCTAGTAGATGAAGCATTTCCTTTTAGTGTGAGATGCCATTGACATGGTTCTTTACAGAAAGACATCATGACTGTTATAACTTATAACCCTATGTTTCATAGGATCAATTGGTGACTAGAAATTTTTACCTTTACTATATTTTGGGTTGTAAATAATATTTCATTCTGCAAATGATTTACAAAAGGAAAGAAAAGAAAAAAAGAAAAAGAGAAAAGAAAAAGAAAGAAAAGAAAAAGAATAAAAGAGGGCATAAAAGAAAAATAATAAGGCCCCATGCAATAAGAATAGCTTGATCCATACAGTCTAACCATGGTCAAGTCTTTTTGAATTTATGCTGATAGGACTAGTGAATTAAGCTTGGCTAAACTGTTTAATCTTAGCCAAGTTAGATAGGTTAGTTAGTGAATAAATTTGATCAAACTGTCTAAACTTGATCAAATAGCGCCAGGATAGAGTAATTTTTAGCCCAACAGTCTAATCTGGGCTAAATGTGTTAGGTAAATAGATTAAGACATAGGTTAGATGACTTTCTCTAAATAAAACAAGCATGACAATTGGTTGAGAATCTTTGTTTTGATGTTAGAAGGTTGTGTTCTAACCCCTTGGTGGCATAATGAAAATGGAGCAGTGCAAAAAACCCACAAAATGGTGCTATCCTAAGTTTCCGCAATGAAATGTGATCCGTGCTCCATGGTTAAAGAGTGCGCCAAGATCTACGGCTGAGCAAATGACGCTCAGATCGATGACTGACAAGGAATATCGGACCCCCTCGATCATTCTACCTTTAATGGCGAGGGAGGGGTTCGAGTTGGTGGTATTCCCCGGCGGGCCCCATCCTAACGTGTCACCATTGTGTTAACTTGGACCCCCCTTGCTCTAAACTGGTTACCGCCTACCCCCCCCTTCGAGTAAACCACCATACCAGATTCCCATACCATCGTCGTCCCGTGACATCACACTCCACTACCACCGCCGTCCCATGATATCACACTCCACTACCACCGCCGTCCCATGATGTCACACTCCACTACCGCCGCTTATAAGTCATGTCTCATTACTTCGCCAACGTATTTTCCTCCATTCACCCGTCACACGTCATATCCCATTCACTTATCCTCCAATCACTGTCTTCCACATCATCCTTGCTCACCCGCCACCAATCCTTTACCTTCCACCTCATACCCGAGGTACCCGTTGGCTAACTAACCCAGGCAAACATATCCGTTAGCCTGCTGACTTGTCCCTCGCGCCTCCAAAGGATACCCGTTTGCCCAGATAATCCCCTTTTTTTGGCCATTCCTTCATCATGCATGATCCAAACACCTCTGAAACCATTATTCTCTTTGCTTTTTCCATCTACAACCTCCATTAATTCCTAGAATCTACAGTCGTCATTTCTCTTTCAAATTTCGTAGGTATCAGTCAAAGTAATGGCGCCAAAGTCCAAACATTCAAAAATTGATGAAAATCCTTTCTTCCCGCCTCCTGTCGACCTCGACCGGATCCCTCTGGCCGACAAAGATTACTTGATTTCAGAGCCCGAATGTGAATTTGATTTTGCTGAGTTACACTCGTGGTTCAGAGACACTTTCTTAGATCAGAGTGACGAGATTGGACTCTGGGAGTCCAATCTCCCACTGTAACTTTTTCCCCAAATTCATCATTTCCCCGAGTTCGCCCTCAAGTGCCAGGCGCACTATCTTCTCGATCAGAGAGCTATTGTTTCATCCTTCGGAGAGACCCTCTTCACTATCACACTCGAAGCCATTGACCAGATGCTGCAAATACCCAGAGCCGAATCCTTTTCTCCTTTTACCATTGAGATCCTAACCGAAATGTATCAAAAGTTATCTTTTACCAGAGAGCACAGATTTTTGAGCTTTTCCTCCCTGAGAGTGCCCCATTACCCAAAGCAAATCCCCCGTATAGGTCATCGATTTTCTCAGCAAAAGGAAATCAAATTATCTCTTCTCTTTGCAGTCTACTTTGATACTATTCAGACAAGTGGGTAGATGAGCCAATCTTGGGTTATCTATCTATCTTCGCTACCGAGGAAAGGGCCACCATGCAGTTTGATTACAACAATTTTCTGGCCGAGAATATTCACGACCAATTTTTCAAGTTTCCCATAGAGGGCATGTTCTGGTATTCTTCAATACTGGCATACATGTTCGTGTTTTTCCAAGCAGATAAGTTCCTGTTTTTCATGCAGAAGCTAGATCAGAATGGAAAACCACAACCGATCATATTCTGGACGTCACTACTGAGAAATAATTCACCAGAATTCACTTTTAATCAATTCATAGATCAATTTTATCACCCAGTGGTAAGCATGCTCAGCGGCAGACAAGAACCAAGGATAAATGAAGAAATCCAATGAATTCTACATCTCTCAGACCTTGCCAAGACCGGAGACTGGTACCTGTACCAAAACCACACAGAGATTAGAATTTATGGATGCGAGATGCCCCCCTACAAACTCCCTAGATATTTGCGCATGCGGATATTTGCCTTGGAATATATTAGGAAAATGATTAACTCAAATGATATTCATTTTGTAGCCTTCAAGAAGAAACATCAATTGAGGATCAAGGGACAGATAGGACCTTTCATCTGTAACTACCGAACAACAGGGGCAATGGTCGATAAAATTTTGAAGGAGATGAAGTTCAACATCAATTTTCTGTGGCACTATGATCCTTCTTGCATCATCATAGAAACCAGGCTAAAGAATAAAATCTCTCCATATGCTCATGTTCCCAAACCAGAAATTGAGAAATTCATGAACCAGACAGAGTGGGAAATGAACACTTTGGAAGACTCAGAACAACAACTTCCTTCAACTAGTGTTTCTCAAACCACTACTCCATAGGTACCAGTAGAGAAGAGGCCTAGAAAGGAAGTCTCCCTGTCAGTTACTGAAGTCTTAGCAGAGGATTTCCGGGTTTACAGGAAAAAACCCAAGACCAGTCATACCCCTGTCAGATCTAGGGGAGAAGAGACCCAATCTACCACAGTAGTAGAGGGAGAACATTCACCATTGTTCTCAAGCAGTCAACAAATGATGTCTACCTCTTCATCAAAGAAGCAGATTGATACCACCTTGACCACCCAACCATCACAAGGATCCACAGGACTAAGTATTTTTGAGAAATACAATCTGATCAAGAAAAAGAATGAGATGCTGACCAGTAGCACCTATGCCCAATTTTGGAAACAAACATCTACAACACGGCATAGATTGCTCTCCGCCTTTGATACAGAAAAGGGGAGAATGTATATGGCCTTCTTGCAGGCGCAGGTGCCTCAACCAAAGGAAATTTCTGATTACAAAAGGTCAACTTTCAAGTTTGATGTTGCAGAGGTACATTCAGCTGACCAAATGGACTTGCACAGACAGACTGGAGAAATGATTTTCTCAAAACACTTCCACAACTGCTGCAAAGTTGCAGGCTTCTTTGAACAATGTTCAGACTAACTAAAGCTGGAGAAAGTGTCATCTTTTGCAAAGGACAACAGGACCAATTCTTTAGAAGAGCTGGTACTTAAAATTGGGTACGATACCTCCAATGTGAAAGTAGCTGAAGAACTGTTAAAGAAAAAGAATGCTGACATAGCATCCTTGAGGAAACAATTAAATTGCCAGCTACTGAAGACTCACAGGCCAAAGAGATAGCCGAGACAGAAGAACAAAAAGAAGAAATGTTAAAGTTAATCATGGAGCAGAACGCACAGATCAAGGAGATGGAAGCAGAGTTGGATAGATTAGTAAAGGAAAAGGAACAGACAGTGCCCATGGAGGTCATTCCATTGAGTGTAGTTCCCCTCACATGAGTTATCAAAACGGCCGCATCAGCAACTACCACAACAGAACTTCCATCAGCTGCCCCAGTGACAGTTCTAGAAACATCTGAAACTCTAGCAAAGTCAATGGAGGAGATGACCATACAAGGAGCAGAAATCAGAAGACTGGAATAAGAGATAGAGAATCTCCAGAAACTTAAATCCTCTTTCCAAGTGAGCTACAACACTGAAAGGCACACCTCAAAAAAACTTAAGCAGGAACTACAACAGCTGCAAAAGCAAACAATTTTGGGCAAAACACTAGTAGAAGCCAAGGAGAACATTTGGATGGATATTTCAAAATCTGGCCACTTGTGCAGATCATGTTTGAGCAACACGAATTGGTGTTGAGGAGCAGGCAGGCCATTGACAGGACAAAGGGAGAGCTGGGAGAAATGCCCACAGAGGCAAATGAAATTATCAGGTTTCTAAATTCGAAGACTAAGGAGGAGCTAGAAAGCCTGGAAATTGAGGATAGGATAGAGACTATCCTCGAGGTTAAGAAAGTTCTGACCAAAAGAGGACTAATGTTACAATTGGAGGAGAGAGCCCAGAACATGGATAGCGGAGTTCAAAGATTCTTCAGTAAGATTGAAGCTTTGCAAAAGAAAGGTCTTCCCAGTTTAATTGTTCTAAATGATAAACTGATGACTCTTGCTGACTACAAGCAAAAGATCACCATGGTGTCAAAGGATAGCTCTAAGTTTTCAGGAATACAGGGTAGCATAACAGGCAAAGCATTTTTAGAGACCTCGCAGTTGGACCTCAGTATCCAACATGAAATCAAGTATATTTTCATCACCAAGCCAACATTCGCCAAACATACAGAGATGGATTAAGTCTACCGAAGGTTACTAAAAGTCACCATTCCCAGTCAAAAGAGATGGGATGAGCTGTGCACTTTGATTGAGTAAGTGATGAGGTGTACAATCCAAGTCAGCATGCAGAGCAGTCAAAGTCTAGTTGATGACTCACCAATAACCTTCCCCAAAATCAACACAAAGAATCCGACAGATCATTAGCAGTTCCTACAATTTTGTATTTTGTTATCTAGTTAGTTAGCTTTGGATTTTACCACGTCCTGATCATTAATGACAAGATCGATTGTAATCTTTTCTATATATACTTCAAACTTCGAAGTATTGAGGGTTGATCTTTACGCCCAAGCAAGCTGTAAACTGTAATCTTTTTGAAGAGATCTACTAGTAATAAAATGGACGATTCACAGGATTCCTGCGTGTTAACTGTTGGTGATGTTTACTCCTCTTCGTTAAATGGTTTATCTGTCTTCATAATCATTTTTGTTTTCTATATCTGATCATTTAAAAGAAGTTAAAGTTGCAGAATTTATCTTCGTATACTCTGTTTCTGGCTTTTAAAGATCTAAGTGTTTGTCTTCTGATGTTATGATAAAGAAATTCTTGAATGCTTCTTTATTTTAATTGATTATCTCATCTTTTCTGCTATCCATCATTTTAATTCTAAAGGATCCAACATTTTGCATTATCCTGCCCTGTGAGCCAACCTAATAAAACCTGTTCTTTGATCTCAAACCTTAACACAGACCCCATAGCCCAATGGATGCGTAAACAATATTTCAGCCATTTTCATAAAACAAACAACACAATCTTATTTATTTAACTAGCCTAATATCTGAAACCTGAAACATATTTAAATCTTATAGAGAGATCCCTCTCTGAAACTGGCAGGGCTAGATCCCAGTTTCGAAGTGGTTGGATAAAGTTACCTCTGCTAAATTTCTTCTACCTCCTGACAACCTCTGGGAATTTACAGAGCGTTAACAATGACAATATTTTTTTTCATTCAGTTTGGAATATAATTCTATTAGTTTGTGACTATCAATGGCTAATAATAATTAATAGGGCAGATTTCTGGAACTTCTTACCTTCTGGAATCTGAAGGTTGGATACTGGTTGAATTTTGTTCCAAACAGATTGTATGATAAAGAAGCGTTGTTTGTTTTTCCAAACAATAATATGGACAAAAGATATACATGTCTAGACTTGGCAAAATGATATAAATGTCTATAGTTGGTTGTTCAAACATATGAAATAATTTATAAATTCCTGAATTTGCAGCTGCTTTGGGTACTTTTACTGGCAACTGTTGCTGGTGCTGTGATCCAGTCTCTAGCTTCAAATTTAGGAGTTGTAACGGGTAAGTGTTTTGTAATAGTTAATTACAGACTTTGCTTCTATGGCCTTATTTATTACTTTTCCCCTTTGCTCTTTTTTGGGGCTGATTATGAACACTTTGATTAATATCGGCTAGATATGTATTGTAATTCTAAATGGAACTTTCTGTATGTCATAAATATATGCAGGGAAACATTTGGCAGAGCATTGTCGAGCAGAGTATCCAACCAAAACTAATTACATACTCTGGTTACTTGCTGAACTAGCTATTGTAGCCAGTGATATCCCAGAAGGTTGTAACTCTCTACCATACGTTAGAATAAGTTTTTGAATTTATTCATTATAAACAGCTTGGTTATGCTCTCTTTCTGTGTCTCTCTCTCTTGTGTGCATGCATTCAGCCATACAGATAGTCTTACATAGACATTCATGTTTATTATGAATGCATTTGCATACATGTTTATTTATACACCTTTATGTCTGTGTAAACATCCATATGTCTATAGATTATAACTGTTGTATAATTAACGTATTTCATTTGTTAGTTCTGCTTGGGGTAAAGGAACTTAATGCATGCTCTTCTTGTTAATTTCTGAATGTTTCAGTTATTGGGACAGCCTATGCCTTGAATATGTTATTTCGTCTTCCACTATGGTTAGGAGTTATCTTCACAGGATTCAGTACTCTGGGATTTCTTGCCATGCAGCAATACGGGGTAAGTATATTGGGTCATTTAGGCTTAATACTTGTTATCGGTATTAGAAAATAGGTAGGCAAAACTTGCTATTTATTGTAGATAGAAGGTTTGTAACAGATTTAAAGTGTGAGGAGTCATAATCCTAACTTCCTCATGTATCCAATATTCATAGTTGGGATGATCAATGTCATTGGTCTGGATATCTTCCTATGCTGCATTTTAATAATAATTTTGAGATTGTTTTTGGTTTTTGTGCAGGTGCGGAAATTGGAATTATTTATCTCCTTTCTGGTCCTCACCATAGTTAGCTGTTTCTTTGTGGAGATAAAATATGCAAAACCATCCAGTGCAGAAGTGATGGAGGGACTATTCATTCCAAGACTAAAAGGTCATGGAGCAACTGGCATAGCGATCTCTCTTCTTGGCGCAATGATCATGCCGTAAGTGATGTAAAATAAAATATCTGCAAGAGTGGTTGATTTCAATTAATTATTTGAAACTAGATGCATAGCATTTTTTACTGGCAAAGGATGTTTGGGGTAGAAAACCAAAGCCTACCATTGGGCATAAAATTAATAATTTTATATCTTGACCTGAATGTTATGGATTCTCAAGAAACAGTATATTATGGATTCTCAAAAAATAGTATACCATGGATTCAAAAGATACTACATAAAATAAAATAATTTTAGAATTGTATTGATGAAATTTTTGTCATGGCAACTATTTTTTATGGCTTCGTACACGCCTCTGTTACTTGGGATGAGCACACATTTTCCATCCCCCAAAATGGGATGGATATGTTCCCGATGGAATTTTCCAGAAATTGGAGATGTCCCCGAACACAGGGGACATCAACCCACTGAAAAATTAAAAATGTTATTTTTTTTAAAGCTGAAAAACGAGAAACTTTATGTGGTCCCAGCAAGAAACCCTAGGGAGTCACTGCTGGGTCCATTATATCTGCCCCAAAACGATAAATGCCTCTCATTTTTCCACTCTGTCATTACTTCTTGTGAGCAGCAGAGGAGAAAAAATCGGGGTTCGCTGTGCTGATTGTTTTGCAAGGTTTTGAAAGTGGTGAGCAGCAGTAGATAGTTAACGGTAAACAGTAGATAGTTGCAGTCCAATGGGGGAAGCTCCTTTGAAGTACTGATGAATTGTCCCACGACCTTCTTGAGGCAAGAAACGTGGAACACATTATGAATCCGGCTCCCTTCTGGAAGCTCTAGCTCATAGGCAACCTCGCCTACCCTGCGCATGCTCCTATAAGGTCCATAGAATCTAGGCTTGAGCTTCTCGGCCCCACTCTTCTTTAGAGATGACTGTCTGTAGAGTTGGAGTCTTAGGAATACCAAGTCCCCAACCTCGAAACTGCGCTCTATCCTGTGCCTATCTGCGCTCATCTTCTACCGATTCTGCGCTTTCTGTAGGTTCTCTTTCAGTAATTTGAGAATCTCCTGACTCTTGATGATCCAGTCCTTGGCTTTGGGAGCCCTGCTCTCCACGAAAACGAAGTCTATCAAAGTGGGAGCATCATAACCGTACAATGCTTGGAAGGGTGTCATGCCAATGGACATGTGGAAGGTGGTGTTCTAGCAATGCTCTCCTAGATGTAGCCACCTGACCTATGTTCTCTGTTCTCCGCTCACGTAGTTTCTCAAGTACCCCTCAACCCACTTGTTGACTATCTTTGTCTGCCCATTTGTCTGAGGGTGATAGCTGGTGCTAGGTGTCAACTCTGTCCCCACTAATCTGAACAACTCCCTCCAAAATGTACCAATAAACCGACTGTCCCTGTCATTGGCGATGTTCCTCGGCAACCCATGGAGACTGAAGACCTCCCTAAAGAACAACTCGACCGCCTGAACTGCGCTGTAATCTGTCGGTATGGCGTAGAAGTGTGCAAACTTGGTCAATCTGTCAACCACCACATAGATGCAGTCCTTACCCTGAACCTTGGGTAGGTCTGTGATGAAGTCCATCGATATGGTCTCCCATTTCTGCTTCGGAATGGGAAGAGGTTGAAGTAGTCCTACTGGAAGTGTATGCTCTGACTTGTTTTGCTGACAAGTCACGCACTCACTGATGTACCTCATAATATCCTGCTTGAGGCCCTTCCAAGAGAACCTCTCTCTGATCTAGCTGTAGGTTTTGAAAAACCCCTGATGGCCTGCTAGTGACGAATCATGAACTGCTGCTAAGATCTTCTTCTTGAGCCCTGAACTTGGTACTAATTAGACTCTGTTCTTGTAGAATATGACGTCGTCAATGACCCTGTACCTGTCATCCTGAACCTGCCCATCCAAAACCTCACAAGCAAACTTGTTCTTGGAATATTCCACCAACAAATGGGATTTCCAATCCGCTAAAACCTCCATCAAAGAACATGCCGTAGGTCTCCTAGACAGTGCATCGGCCACAATGTTCTTCCCCTTGACATACTCTATGTTGAAATCGAAGGCCTGTACCTTCGTCACCCATTTTTGTTGGTGCTCACTGAGATCCTTATGCTCAAGGAAATACTTTAAGCTGTTATGATCTGTTTTGACTACGAACGTGCTACCCACCAAATATTGTCTGAACATGGTCAAGGCATGCATGATCACCAACATTTCCTTGTCATAAATAGAGTACAGTCTCTCAGGATGTCTGAGCTTCCTGCTCTCGAACACAATGGGGTGTCCTCCCTGCATCAAAACTGCCTCAATGCCCTCGTTGGATGCATCACACCCTAATACAAACGACAATGTGAAGTCTGGTAATGCCAACACCGGGCATGTGCCCGTGACTTCCTTCATGTGATCAAAGGCTTTCTGCGACTCATCGGTCTAGATGAAGGACCCCTGTCTGGTTAGATCTGTAAGTGGTGCTCCCAGCTGAGAAAAACCCTTGACAAACCGCTTGTAATAGCTGCATAGCCCAAAGAAGGTCCTCAACTTTGTCACATTCCTGGGCGTTGGCCAATCCAAAATAGCCCTGATCTTCTCCTGGTGCACCTATACCATGCATTGATAATGTGGCCCAAGTAAAGTAGTTTGGTCATGCCGAATTCACACTTGGACTCTTTGGCGTATAATGACCATGCCTCCATGATGTCGAGTACCTCATCCAAGTGCTTTAGATGTTCCTGCCATGTCTTTCTGTAAACCAAGATGTCGTTGAAGAATACCAAGACTGATTTCCTCAACTGATCCCTGAATATGTGGTTCATGCAAGACTGAAATGTAGCCGGTGCATTGGTTAGCCCAAATGGCATAACCAAGAACTCAAAATGGGCATAACTAGGAACTCAAAATGACCGTAGTGGCATCAGAATGCCGTCTTCTCTATGTGCTGCTCTCGGATGCTGATCTAATGATATCCATAGCGTAGATCAATCTTCGAGAAGAAAACTGCCCCATGCAGTTTGTTATTCCCTAGCCTAGGGATAACTAAGGAGATTATGTCTCGAGGCCCATAGGTCCTAGACATGGAGTACCGAGAGCCATATTGACTTGAGCCTGGCCTTGGAGGGCCCATCCTTTTCTTCAACGTCTCCATCCTGTCAGGAGCAGCAACATCCATCCCATCGACCGGGTCCTTCAGTAGCAGTGGGTCTTGCTCCATGAGGTAATGAGTCCGGGTATCATGGTATGTGTCACTCGGATTCTCAAAACATTTGAATATGTGCATTTAATTCTCTTCTACTTCATGACGTGTGCTTGGACTTTATGCCTTTTGACTTGTCCACACCTGGGGGGGATGACAGGATGCCCTAGCAAGTTGGTTCCCTTAGGAGTGAGTTGCCACTGGGTGGGTTCATGAAAGGTCATCGTCCATTCCCACCATACTTATCACTTTTCATCATCTTCCCTCTCATCCATCCCCTGCATTTGTTCGGGCATTGAGTTTGCCAAGCTAGCAAAGGGTTGTACCTTTCCTTGTGGGAAGAAGGGGCTAAAGGCCCAGAGGGTAAAAGTAGTTGGCAAAAGATAAAAGCCAAAAGAACAAAACCTTCAGATGCTTCGCCCAGGGACCCCCGAGAAAGCAATAAAAGGCTTTTCAGCAAGAAATGGAGGGACCCATAAAATAATAAACTCAAGACCTAGTTGGAGGATAGGGGGTCTCATCACGAGCCAGCCTATTAGGTCCATGGGCATGTAGCGGTATGACACTATCATTCAGCTGGTCACCACGCCAGGGTAGTGGCTCT
>JZKD02S0358670.1:297332-320987 GCA_000966675.3 Picea glauca | reverse complement strand
AATATCGTTTTAACTCAGAAAACTGGGCTGGAACAACTGAGACAAGTGAGGTCTTGATCTAATTTAGGCTAGTAATTTTGCAAAGCAGTGAGTAAGTGGAGAAAAAAAACAAAGGGAACAAAGTCTGCTCTAGACATCCGGTCTTCCAGCAGCCTTTAAAAGGGGGAAAAGTCACAAATATGAGATCCTCTCAAATCTGAGAAACTTCAAGAAAATTAAGAGGTGGAAAAACTAATATAATCAAACATACATTATATGGTCATTACAACACTTGACTGGGTCATCCATGCCCGGGCTCTTAAGATTCGGAGGAGAAAGGGGAAGAAGATGCTTGCTTCCATTAAACAAGAAGTCTCAAATATCAATCTATAACCAGAGAACCAGGGGCCTCGTTAAATATTTACAATAGGGAGCTCTACTCTACCATCCCTATTTTATAAATACAAAAACTGAGCATATATACTCAGAGAAATTCACCCCCTTCACAGCAGGGAGGTAGTTGGGACATTAAAGTCCAAGTTAGCGTGTGCAGGGTCCTCGGTCAAACCTGGATGGAACTCCTTCGTCAGATGCCACTTTAACTCAGCATGGCTCTTGCAGGGGGACCTGCATACAAGGGTACCACGGGCTGATTTCTCCAGGCCTCCCATACCTTCCATTAATGGGTTGAGCTGAGGTCTTAACCACCTGCTCAATATTCATTTACTACCTCTTGTAGCTAAACCCAGTGCTTCGATCCTTTAACCAACTCCTTCTATCACCCCAAGTGACCACGGGCCATGACCCTGCACCCATCTTCAAAGGTGCTCTTCCCGTTTCGGGTTTTGGCGATTCCTGATGCAATGGAGGAATGATCCCTTTGTCTCTTGACATCCCGGTAGCCGAAATGTTGAAATGGCTCCCGGGAATTTTTCATTTCGAGTTTCGGGTTTCGGTGATTCCCGATGCAGTGGAAGAGAAATCCTTTGTCTCTTGATATCCCGGTAGTCGAAATGCCAAAATGGCTTCCAGGCGTTTTTCATTTTGCGTTTCGGGTTTCAGCGATTCTCGATGCAGTGGAGGAATGATCCCTTTGTCTCTTGACATCCAAGTAGTTGAAATGCTGAAATGGCTCCCGGGCATTTTACATTTTTCGTTTCAGGTTTTAGCGATTCCCGATGCAGTGGAGGAATGATCCCTTTGTCTCTTGACATCTCGGTAGCCAAAATGGCTCCTGGGCGGCTTTTACATTTCGTGTTTCAGGTTTCGGTGATTCCCGATGCAGTGGAAGAGCATCCCTTTGTCTCTTTGAAGTCCTGGTAGCCGAAATTCCGAAATGGCTCAGCATTTTGTGATTTTGGCCATAAGAGATGAGATCATGCGCTAGACCTTGTGAAACTCTGCTACTCAAACCTACCCGATGACCGTCGATCTACTCCATCTATGGATCCTTGCTACTGAAAACAAAAAGCCCGTTCGCTTGATTTTAGGCCTGAAATGGACTTCTTTTGTGTGCTGCGCTCGACGCTCATGGCTGCGGTCTTTGAATAAAACACATTTGATGGGTTTTTAAACCCCATTTCTATGCATTTACACCAAGGGTATGAAATCAGAGAGAAACAACACATTTCAAGAATCGGTGCTAACATTAGGCTCCATGGGGGATAGAGTCATCCCTGCAATGCTCTAAGAACTCCTTATGTAGTTCCAGTTGCCTTACGTTGGGCTATGGAGTCAAGCTCAAAACACCTTGCTGAAAATACAGGCCAAAAAGTAAAAGCAAAACAAAATAAACATAGATTCTCCAAGGATCTTATTTATGTACGGTCCTAAACTAATAAATTCCTTTACATGGGGCTAGGTGAAAGAAAACTTCCACCATAGCCACTCAAGTGACTTCCTGAATAGAAGCTCCTTCCTTCTATCGATGATCACAGACAAATGGTGTAACCGTGACAGTAGAGCAGTTTCAACTCCTCCTTACAGGCTAAAGTTGAGATGAAAAAGGGTGTCTCCAAATTGTGAAGGAGATACAACTCCATATATTCCTCCACAGGCTCATAGGACTAGTGGAAAACTCTAGAAAATGGGCGACAGGAAGCCTTCTCTGCTACACAGTTATTCACGTGTGGCTGAATATCTCTGGTAAGTGCAGGTGGGTGGACAACTGATGTAGGCTTACTGATCTCAGGCGGTGGCTTCTCGCTGACTGGCTCTGGGCATAAGATAAAATGTCCCTTCTGCCTCTCTTCTGGCTCTTCTCCTTCTTCTCCTTGTCTCTCTCTAGAGTCAGATCCGTAATCATCATAAACAAGACCCGTGGGAGAGTTCTGCTCTTCCTCGAGCTGCTCAGCGTCTTTTGAAGGACTGGGATGGATGATTTCCTCATGATACTTTTCTTTAGTGAACAAAAGATAAGGCTCTATGGTCTGTTCTTGGAAATTCAACATATCTAGCTCAGAATCTGATCCGTAGCTATCATATACAGGCTTGCTTCTCCTATGGTCAACAAATTGAGATGTGGGACTCTGCTGCTCCTCTTCTAAATAATCATCAAAGTTGGGTGAGAACAAAACTCCATTTTGCAAAAATGAAACTATCTCCCGATCCTCCATTTTGACCCCGAATGTAAACACATCATGGGAAATCTCGTGAAGAAAAAAAGAACAATCTATTTCCACCATCGCTTCCTCCCTTAAATCTGAGACAACAGGCTCATCAAGAGCATAAACTAATGTCTCTACAACTATGAAATCTTCAATATCCTCTTCAAACGAGCCACCAAGAACATCTGCCTCAAGGACTGGAAAATCCTCTTCATTGTCTTCAGATTCCAACCTTTCTAGTCGGGTAGAGAGAGATTTCACCTACTCCATCAGCTCACTCAGAGCATCTTCTTCTTCCCTGGGATCTTCATCATCATCCCTTGTAGAGATACCAAGAACATCTTCTTCAAAGTCTAGAGAATCCTCTGCACATCATTCAACTTCCCACCTATCCAGTTGGGCAGAGAGATATTTTATCAGTTCCTTAACTTCGCCCAAAGCATCTTCCTCCTCCCCAGGGTCCTCATCCTTATATCTTCTCTTATCCTCACAACCTTCATGAGACACAGCCATATCTCGCTCACTGTCCTCACATTCCTCACAACAGCTATGACAGATAAACTTAGAGGAATAAAGCTTTTGATAGCGCCTATTAAAAGTTGCATGGAATTCACTGAGTGAAGAAATGCTAGCAGGGGGTAGAGAACGATACCATCCACGAGCATCCCCTGCTAACGAGAACATGAACATTTTCAATAATACATCCTCATGATGTATCTCCCACTGATGCATGAGTTCATGAAAATCACAGAGATGATGGGCAGGGTTGTCCTCCTTACGCTCTCTAAATATGGGAAAATAATTGCTCCATTCATTCGGAGAAGGGACAACATTAGGAAAACCAGGAATAGTAGAAAAATTAAAAGGAACAAACCTCTGAGATAGGATTTTCTCCATTCCGAACCAGTGGAGTCGCCAATCGATCCTTGAATCATGGAGTCGCCAGGTGAAAGATTCACAACTTTGAATGTGTCTGGCCCTTGTTCACCATCAAAGGCCAAATCTTTAACATTGTGTCCTCCCAGGAAACTTCTGAGGCTGAGAAAGCAGTTGTTGAAACCTTCTTGAGAAAGCTCCTCTGGGTCAGCTTTCAGGCGTGCTAAAGTATCCACAACTGAAACAGTGACGTGGAAACATTGGATTCGCCACAGTGGAGTCGCCAGGTGCACAGTAACAATCTCAATGTACTAGGTTCTAATGCACCCTCAAGACCAGTAAGATTTGTCGTTCAATCCTAGGGAAAATCTTCAATTTTGTCCTCGACAATGACGCCATAAATGTTGGCGTCATGAGTCACTTCTGGATTGTAGCAAGAGTAAGCCTGAGGCCCATCAGTTTATGTCATGATTTGTTGATAAAGGGTGATGGATGAAAGTGAACTCGGAACAATATCGTTTTAACTCAGAAAATTGGGTTGGAATAGCTGAGACAAGTGAGGTCTTGATCTAATTTAGGCCAGTAATTTTGCAAAGTAGTGAGTAAGTGGAGAAAAAAAACAAAGGGAGAAAAGTCTGCTCTAGACATCCGGTCTTCCATCAGCCTTTAAAAGGGGGAAAAGTCACAAATATGAGATCCTCTCAAATATGAGAAACTTCAAGAAAATTGAGAGGTTGCAAAACTAATATAATCAAACATACATTATATGGTCATTACAACACTCGACTGGGTCATCCATGCCCAGGCTCTTAAGATTCGGAGGAGAAAGGGGAAGAAGATGTTGGCTTCCATTAAACAAGAAGTCTCAAATGTTAATCTATAACCAGAGAACCAGGGGCCTCGTTAAAGCTTTACAATAGGGAGCTCTGGTCTACCATCCCTGTTTTAGAAATACAAAAACTGAGCATATATACTCAGAGCAATTCGCCCACTTCGCAGTACGGAGGTAGCTGGGACATTAAAGTCCAAGTTAGCATGTGTAGGCTCCTCGATCAAACCTGGATGGAACTCCTTCCTTAGATGCCACTTTAACTCAACATGGCTCTTGCAGGGGGACCTGCATACAAGGGTACCATGGGTTGATTGCTCCAGGCCTCCCATACCTTCCATTAATTGGTTGAGCTGAGGTCTCAACCACCTGCTCAATATTCGTTTACTGCCTCCTCCATCTAAACCCGATGCTTTGGCCCTTTAACCAGCTCTTTCTATCACCCCAAGTGACCACGGGCTGTGACCCTGTGCCCATATTCAAAGGCACTCTTCGCATTTCGGGTTTCAGCGATTCCCGATGCAGTGGAGGAATGATCCCTTTGTCTCTTGACATCCCAGTAGCCGAAATGCCGAAATGGCTCCCGAGCATTTTTCATTTCGCGTTTCGGGTTTCAGCGATTCCCGATGCAGTGGAGGAATGATCCCTTTGTCTCTTGAACTCTCGGTAGCCGAAATGGCTCCCAGATGTTTTACATTTTGCGTTTCAGGTTTTGGCGATTCCCGATGCAGTGGAGGAATGATCCCTTTGTCTCTTGACATCCCGGTAGCCGAAATGCTGAAATGGCTCTTGGGCGGCTTTTACATTTCGTGTTTTGGGTTTCAGTGATTCTCGATGCAGTGGAAGAGCAACCCTTTGTCTCTTTGAAGTCCCAGTAGTCGAAATTCCGAAATGGCTCATCATTTTGTGATTTTGGCCATAAGAGATGAGCTCATGCGCCAAACCTCGTGCAACTCTACTACTCAAACCTACCCGATGAACGTCGATCTACTCCATCTGTGGATCCTCGCTGCTAAAAAAAAAAATCCTGCTAGCTTGATTTTAGGCCCAAAATGGACTTCTTTTGTGTGTTGCGCTCGACGCTCATGACCATGGTCTTTGAATAAAACACATTTGATGGGTTTTTAAACCCCATTTCTACGCATTTACACCAAGGGTTTGAAATCAGAGAGAAACAACACCTTGCAAGAATTGGCGGTGACACTTTACACTTGTGCCCAAGAAAGTATTTATCATCACAATTGTAGCAAAGAACCTTGAGTTGGAATTCAACCATTTCTTCCCTTGTTAATTTTTGGACCTTCAGAGGAGGGGCCTGAGGAGCAGGGGTGGTGGGTTTTGGGCGGGGAACAAAAGTGGGTTTTTTTCTCTGGGCCAAGTTGACATGTTGTGCCTCCTTGACACATTTAGTTTCTTCCAACCAAGTCTGGGGGCAAGCCATGATGACCTAGGCTTAGATTTCATCCTTGAGGCCACTAATAAAGCATTCCTCGAAGAAAGCATTTGGCATTCCCTCCATGCAGAAAGCCAAGTGCTCAAACAAAAAAATAAAATATTCCACTATTCCAGACTATTTCAACTTGGTTAGACATCCTAAATGGTAGGTTTATGTGTCAAAGCGTTCATACAACTCTGCAACAAACTATGACCAAGCAACATACCCTTGGCATGCATTTCGACACCATTACCACCATTTCCATTATTCTAGATCCAAATAGAGAATTCCATAACAAAGCTTGGTTAACTCATCAGTGATATCATGCAGGGAGAAATAATGTTCCATCTAAGTAACCCAGGATTTTGGATCCGAGCCATCAAATTTGTTTACTTCAACTCTGGGAAGATGGGGGTCACGAGGTAGGGAGTTGGAATGAGAGTGTAGAGGATAGTTCGAGTCAACACCTTCAATATAGAGAGGTGGGTCAAAGGAGGAAGGACCTTAGAATTTGTTCATGAATTGGTGTAGAGCAGAATGGAATTCAACAATTTGGATATCGATATGTTCTTGGATAAGGTCCATTTTTGCATGAATGGCTGAAATATGCTTATTTACTTGGGCCCGTAGGGCAGTAAGGTCAATACTCAGTTTTTGATTGGTTTCTTCTTGGCGGGTGGGAGTCATGAGGGTATTAGGAGTGGGTCCATGGAAAAAAAGAGGACAAGTGATATATACCACTATGATCAGGGAAACAAGAGGAGACAAATGGGATAAGTGGGGAATAAGGGTGTCAGGAATGTATGGGTTCACATGGTGAAACAAATGGTAAAAATGATAGGTATCAGAGTGATCATTATGAAAAGAGGAATCCAATGGGATAAGTCTCAAATAAGGGTGCGGGTAGGCCTAACTTTTTTTTTACTCCTGTGGAGTTATACTCCGATCTGAATAATACTACAATGTCAAAATGCCCAAATTCTTAACAGGAAAAAAATTGTAGTAATTTCACAACTAGAATGTAGGAGGAAAGGTTGCACACCAATAGATATTTTCTATTCATTTTCTGTTTTGTTTCTATCCCAAGGGTTAGGATTTTCATGGTTCCTATAGACAAGGGTTTTCCCTATGCTATAGCTCTATGATATACATGTGGGGTCAAAAAATATTACTCAGAAAAATATCTCAGGGAACCAACTAAGGAGGCTAGACCGTACCCTCATCCATACTACCCGATTTCCCAGGTACTAGAGAGTATCCTCCCGAGTGTTGTTCTCGGTGGCATTATAACAGCCAAGCGACTAATTGGTTGATCTATAGTGGGTTTCAGGATACCTAGGCCAATTCGTATATAGGTGTTGTCTAATGCGCTACCACTCGAAGGGGTACCAACAAGGGTTACAAGGGTGTCCAACAATGTGAGCTTAAAAACCTCTTGTATTTCCTGTGTGTATTCTTCCCCGACCATGGATTTATGCGTTGAATGATATATCACTATAGTTTAAAGATGCCTGAACACGTCTCTATCCTAAAAAACAAATTTAACCCACAATTCATGCCAAGGAAAGTGCTCTTATACCACTTTTAAGGTACCAGATGCAATATAATATGTAGAACATGAATATTCAACAAATATCAATGGAACAACAAAATATGAGAAGAGCAACACCAAAAATAATACCTTTATTCAAAGAAAACAATGTTCACTTGCCTCTTCCAGGGGGAAACCTCTAACATAGCAGAGCTCTATTACAATAATTCTCAAGACAAGATTTCTCATGCCTCCTACTCTTATTATACTAATTCTATCTTCTAAATAAAATTCTAGAGGAATATCTTTCTAGAAGCGGAAGCTTCTATTGGGTCTTCTTACATTGACTTGCTCACATTTATTAAATAGGCCTTACTAACTAATGTCAACCTTTATTACATGGAAAATATATTTAGGCCTTATTAACTAATGTCGTCCTTTATTACATGGAAAATATGTTTAGACCTTATTAACGAATGTCGACCTTTATTACATGGAAAATGTATTGTTCTATCTACATGAGGGTTTAGGTCCCTAACATATATGCTTATATATAACTCATTCTTTGATTGTTTTGGTCACTATAGCCAAAACACACATAGTTCATGAATCATATGTAAAATCGTGATGCATGGAGATGAAGTTAATTTTTTACTACAAGTATCGTTATGCTAGGCCTAGTAGTTATACCTATGCCTAAATTTCAAGCATACACTAGTTGTTATACCTATGCCTAAATTTCAAGCATACACAAAATATATATGGCAAGGTTGAAACTTAGGTTTCAATGATGCAAAACATTGATACAAGCATGCCCAAGTTGTGAAACACATACAAGGTATGAACATTGGAAAACAATGCTATGATTTCACACCCCACTCTACCAATTGTCTTGGGATTTGATATGGAGAATACTTGGTTTCTATGGTGCCACATAGAAATATTGTACCTCTAATCCAACGATTGCAGTATGCATGCTATTGCTTTTTATTTTGGATCAGACACTACCCAATTCATGTTTTTTAATCATGGATTAGGAGATTGGGCATATTCTTGATATTGGTTCTCCTATGGATGATATCCTATATTAGTAACATACCTAATATGTGTGTTTTGCATGCCTAAATAAGTTTATAACGGGTTTCTATGTGACCTCCAATCCTCCAAATTGCAACTCATGTTACTCTTATGGTTTTAACACATTATTCATATTTTTTGCTATCTATTGAAGTCGATCCTAAATGTAGAGGTCAAACTTCGTTTAAGCTCTTGCATGTGTTTGAACATGAAGTATTCTATTTATATTCTTGTTGTTGTTACCTTACAATTGTTGTAGTTTATCCTTGAAGCCTTGACCCAAGGTCTCAACCATGCATGTGGAATAAATATGATTGTCTCTGGCCATTGAGTCACATAATGCCTAATCGATTATGGATGTAGATCGATGCCTGTATCTGCTCCCCCAGCCATCTCTATCTTATGGACCAACTCAATGAATTCCAAAATGTATCGTCAAACCGTCAGCCTACTCCTTCAAATGAGAAAGCTGACCCAGACATAGGTCGTTATCCTGTCCAGAGTGTAGTTATATCGATATCTCTACCTGCCTTTGTGGTTGCCTCCACATCTAGATCAATTGAAATGGGTGATGTATTTTCTCCTGCTTTTGACTCTGCCTTCGCTTCTGGATTTGAATAATCTACCTCTGGATCCAACAATGGAACCAAACGAAGGAATGCGTAGCGAGGTGATAGATCAATTGAGTCAATGATAATTACCTTTCCTGCCATTGGTGCTGGCTAATACGCAGGGTATCAATATCGATCAACCAGATCAATAAGAACTGATGAAACTCTGGGTCTTTGTCTATCCCTTCCTTATATTGTCTATCCATGAAAAGGCTCAAATCCCTTCCATGACACTTGGCTTATACTATAACTTGATCTTGGCCTACTAGTAGTGTTCATGGTTTGGGCGTGGTTTTGGTTATGGTAATTCAATGATTCAATAGTCAATACCTAGTGCTTGCATGGAATATTCCTGATTCTTGTTAATTGTTATGAGTATTGTATCATGGCATACTTTTCCCTTGATAACATAAATTTGTGATCCATGACAAGTTCAACAATGGTGTTTCCATATTGTTTTAAGTGATATGGTTTTGGTTGATAGTAGATATTCATCTATCAATTGGTTTCATGTCCCTCTATTATAGCAAACATATTATTCATGAGGTATTGAAGGTTGTTGTTGGTGCATACACAATGTTATTTATGCACTAGCATTTTGTTTAGTTGATAAGACCTAGGGTCTTGATCTTATCCCAAGGAGGGGTTACAATGTAAAAACATTGTAAAAAAAGGTCCAAAGTTTGTAAAGATATTCTAGAAGGATGAGTCATAGAGTTAGGTGGAAAGCTAAGCTACAATTCATGAAACTGAATTCTAAATCCGTGGAATGACTCAAGAAGTTTAGGAAAGGTCTAGAATGAGTTGCAAGAAAACAGAAAATTAGTTGAAGAGTTATTAGATGAAATATATTTGGAGTTTATTTTTAGAAATCAATTGCAAGATTAGAGGATTATGTTTTTAGTGAGTTGGAAGTGTTAAATTCTTGGATAAAAATTTGTAAGTCGATCGCATAGAGAGGTTAGATGGCCACACAAGCTAGATCATGGCCATGATAGAGTAAATGGACTGTAGGTAGAAAGTTTATTGTTGAAAGTAATGGAAGAATTTTATGCTCATAATGGTTTGTGTGTAATTGAATGGAGAATTTCATGTGAACTTTCAGAGATATTCTATGTGATCTGATCTATGTGCAGTACTATGCTTTGCTGTGTGATTTGGGCATGGTAAAAAATGACATTTGCAAGTAAGAATTCTTTATTTTCCTTGTCTTTATTGAAAACTTGAGAATTGCAGTCATTTTGTTGTAAACAAGTTGTGAACAGTCATTGTAGTCTTTTGAAGGATTGATTGGGTTGAACTTCACTGTGAGGTTCCAATCACTGGAATTTTAATAAAATCTAATGAATGATAAATGGTATGAATACAATCTATGTGAAGGGTTCATAAATTCGTTGGTTTCCAGCAGAGTGTAGTTACAAGGATGTTTGATTTCTGTAAGAGATTTGTAAGTTGTGTAAGAGAATCAAGCGTGAATTTGATTTGGGAATGTGTTGATAGATGGTGTTAATGCTAGAGTTCTTCCATTATAGATACCCTTAAATTCGAATGAAGAATGAGATGCGAGAGTGACCGAGACTCCATGATTTTAATCTCTATGGAGATCTAAAAACTCGATATTGAAATGGTTGAATTAAATTTCTACTTGTGAAGGAGGCATTGGTACTCCACTGCATTATGTTAAAAGTGCATTGAGAGTCTCTTCTCCCTTGCAAAGAAATACTAAAAAAAAAAATCGTGGTCAAATATTAGATGGAGAACACTCTAGAAGGAAACTTAATTTTGGCAAGGCAAAGGGAATCATGATTGATAAAGCAATTGTTTCCTTCTACTAAGTTCATGGAAGTAACTACACAGTCAGGAATCCATTTGAGGTATGTGATTCCCCTCTTGAGGAAAGGAGGCAATATGTACCTGTAGTGGAATGAATGACAGAATACGATGATGAAGTTCTTGTGAACTTCATGAGATGAATAACCAGAGATGGTCGAAAGTCCTATGTAGGATCATAGCTATTGAAGTGGCATTAAAGATGCAAAATATATCCATGAGATCTGGAGGGAAGACATCCTTAAAAGAAAACTTGAAATATTAGGAAGTAAGTTGCCTTTTGAAGAATGCAATGAAAGAGGGTCTTAAAATAAAAGAAAAAGGCTATGTTAGAAGTTTGCATTAGGGAAGAATAAAGAACTTGGGCAAGCATAAGAATGATTAGTTTAATAAAAAATAAGGAAATTATTGTAGGGCTTGGGTAGCCCTTGCATCAATTGGTATCAGAGCAAGGAGCACTAGAACGCGAGTAAACGTTCAAAATTGAAGATATTATCACTAATTGAAGGTGGAAGGTATTAATAAATTCCCAGATCTTTCAATGTTTTATTTAAGTCAACTATCCAAGGCACAGATCCTGTATACATTAAGGCGTGACAGAGAGAGAAAAGTGTTAAGTTTCATTGTTGGTAAGAGGTTAATCTCTTTGAACGGAGCAATTGTAATGTCCCTTTCCAAATAGGAGCTCCAGAGAGGAGGCTTAATGGTCTAAACCGCCCCGTTAGACTATAGCCAGGGCCAAAGAGGGGTAAACAGGGTTACTAGAGGTCACTCCAGTCACAAGTGTTATATTCGGAAAGTGACATTGAACTAAAAAGGGTTAAAAGAGATTTTAAGTCATTATGAGCTAAAAATAGAAGTCAACAGTGAATTAGGGTTTCAACATGATTTAGGGTTTTTGAAAGCTATAAAGGAAGGTTCAGCGACCTAATTCATCATTATGCAGATTATTACTTGTCATTGAGGAGAAGATGTGCATCTCAGGAGATATAGTTCAGTGTATTCCAGGAGGAAGACACCAGTTGGCTGATTTCGATGTTGAAAGGCACACCCTAGTCACTGGGAAGATCATCCAGGTCTTCCATCATTCTTCATTGATTCCGCAATGCTCCCATATTCTGGGTATTATCTTTTAGTTCCTTATTTGTATTCCCACTAAGATCCTTTTGTATTTTTCTCTAGCAGAGTGTTGTTATTTTATTCAGTCGCAATTGCTTATTTGTATTCCGACTAAGATCCTTTGTCTGTTGATCTAGTCGAGTATTGCCAGTTTATTCAACAACATTTAGCCATTTTGTAATCCACAGAGATATCATAATACAAACTTTGCAGTCCTTTGTCGTGTTTATTATTTGTATGATAATTTATATGCTCTAAACCTTTGATCCTACACACACAGTAGCAACGTTTCCTAGACTAGCCAATTCAGGAACATTACAGTGGTATCAGAGATTTAGTCCTGCCAGCCTGTGACTAAAGACAATGAGTGCAACAGAAGACCCAGAGGGCCATGAAAACGTAGGTGACAAATATGTCACTTACAACAGGCATCAATAAAGAAGGCATAGGCCTAATTTTCCCCCTTTTTCTCCTAGCTCAGAGGAAGAGGAAGAGGCACACAGAGAAGAAAAGAGAAGGGCAGAGCATGAGGCTGAGCACGTGGCAGAGAGGATGCTAGGAGATAGATATGAGTGACAAGAGGGAAGTGGCAAGGCCCCCGTAGATCCAGAGGAAACTTTCATGCAGGTTATCAACGATATGTCAGTTAGTCAACGGACCATGTCTCAGTCCTTGGCACAGGTGGTTGATAGATTAGCTAGAGTGGGCACCCCAGATACACAAGTCTCGCATGCAGCACATGGGAACTTGGGAGCAGGCATGAGACCCCAGTCACCCTCTCGCACATACCCCTCTGCAAGTAGGATTCCTAGACCATTGTTTCCCATTTTCCAGAGGGCACCCCCAGTAGTAGCACTGCCACTGATAGCACAGAGGCCACCCACTCATGCCAATGAAATTGCAGATTATAGGAGGGAGTACACAACATTAGGTCATGACTTCCATCAGGACATGACCTTAGTCGAGTACTATGGACTCAGACTCAGGAACTGCCCCAGAGAGCCACATAGGGGAGGACCACAACAATAGTAGGGGAATAACCTTGATTTCATCCAAAAAGTTGGGAAACTCAACATCCCTTCTTTCGATGGATCGTCCAAATACATCGCCATAGCTTGGGTACATAAGCTAGACATGTATTACAAGCTCAACTAGATGACCAAGATAAAGGGCATTAGTTTCACGACCTTACACTTGGAGGGTGAGGCACATGAGTGGTGGTATCATGGACTGGTGACATTGGGTCACAGTTGCATCACCTCCTATAGGGAGTTTACAGATGGGCTCATGGACATGTTTGACAGGAAGGATCCCGAGATACACTTCAGGGATCTAGCCCAGTTGAGACAAACTGACACATCAGAGGTGTTCATCACATAGTTTCATCAGGTAGCCATGGTAGTGACAGATATATCAGAGCCCAGGTTGATCATGCTATTCAAAGAAGGACTCACATAGCCTTTGAGAGGATGGGTGAAGGCATACATGCCTCCCACTTTTCAGGATGCCATCCTTCGCACTCGAGATCTGGCAGACTCAATGCTAAAGACTAAAACTTTCTCCAAACTATTTTTTCTCTAGAGGGATCGAGACAGGAAGCCATTCTAGAGAGAATGGAAGGGCAAGGAGAATTTGGATGATGAGACTAGGCGAGAGCTTATGAGGAAGAATATTTGCTTCAGGTGTAGAGATCCTTGGGTCCCAGGCCACAGGTGCATGTGCAAGGGAGAGATTCATTATATTGAGGTAGCAGTAGACAACGTGGACAGTGAGGAGGAGGAGTTGGACAGTGGATCCACTAGTTCAGAGGAGGATTCAACACCAGCAGAGGAGCATCCTCCCTGTAGCCCATCGACACTGGCAGGAGCCCATCCTCCAGTAGTCCCACAACCGCTAGAATAGGCTAACAGGAGGAAATGAGCAAAGGGAGGTGTCATAGCGACGCTTTCTGGTGTTCCCAGGTATGATACCCTCCATATCAGAGGGATTATTCAGGAGAAATGGGTAATCACCCTAATAGATGGTGGAGCCACCCACAACTTCATCGACGCTTCGCTAGTATCGAGACAAGCACTTCAGATAGAGGAGTTTGAGGGGTTTGATGTTGCGGTAGCAGATGGCCACACAATGGAGTGTCTAGACAAAGTTCCAAACTTAGATATGAAGTTAGGCAACTACACAGTGAGAGACACATTTTATGTGGTTGACCTATCAAACACATATGTGGTGTTAGGAGTTCAGTGGATGATTACCTTGGGAAAAATCATTACCAACTGCCAAACCTTGGAAATGGGATTCAGAGATCAGGATGGGAAGAAGGTTGTTCTAAGAGGTATGTCAACAGGAGCACCCAGGATAGTTTCAACCAAGAAGATGGAGAGGATATTTAGACATGGGGAGGTAGCATATGCCACAGAATTCTTGATCACTACTAAGAAAGATTCAGAAGGTAGAAAACAAAACTATACAAAGATAAAGAAATTATTGGGATGACATCAACAGGTCTTTGAGGCAATTCCACCAGGGAGACCACCTGACAGGGGGTTTGAGCACACCATTGAGTTGGAGGAGGGGGCCAAACCTATGATCACCCCCCCTATATTCATCCTAGGAGGTTCAAGGATGAGATAGAGAAGGAAATCAAGGAATTGTTGGCGATGGGACACATCAGACCGAACAACAACCCATTTGCTTCTTCATTTGTCTTAGTTCTGAAGAAGGATGACACCATGAGGATGTGCATTGATTACCGAGCCTTGAACAAGAAAACCATCAAGAACCGGTACCCTATCCCACACATTGATGAGTTGATGGATGAACTGCATGGGGCAATTTTCTTCTCAAAAATTGATCTACGCTCTGGATATCATCAGATCAACATTCGAGAGAAGGACATAAAGAAGATGACATTTCGATGTCATTTTGGACACTTCAAGTTCATGGTTATGCCATTTTGGCTAACCAATGCACCTGCTACATTCCAGTCTTGCATGAACCATATGTTCAGGGATCAGTTAAGGAAATCAGTCTTGGTTTTCTTCGACGACATATTGATCTATAGTCGGTCATGGAAAGAGCATATGAGGCACCTAGATGAGGTATTGAGCATCATGGAGGCACAGTCATTATATGCCAAAGAGTCCAAGTGAGAGTTCGGTATGACAGAGCTACTTTACTTAGGACACATCATCAATGCACAAGGGGTACAGGTGCACCAAGAGAAGATCAAGGCCATTTTGGATTGGCCGACGCCCAAGAACATGATAGAATTGAGGAGCTTCTTCGGGCTATGCAACTATTACAGGTGGTTCGTCTGGGTTTTTTCTCATCTGGGAGCACGACTGATAGATATTACCAAGCATGGGGCCTTCATATGGACCGAGAAATCACAGGAATCCTTTGATCACATGAAGGAAGTCATGGGCACTTGTCCAGTGTTGGCACTACTAGACTTCACCTTGCAATTTGTACTAGAGTGTGACGCATCCGATGAAGGGATCGATGCAGTTTTGATGCAGGGAGGACACCCCATTGTATTCGAGAGATAGAAGTTTAGTCAACCTGAGAGGTTATACTCCATTTATGACAAGGAAATGTTGACAATCATGCATGCCTTGACCAAGTTTAGACAATATTTGGTGGGCAGCAAATTCGTGGTCAAGACCGATCACAACAGTTTGAAGTATTTCCTTGAGCAGAAGGACCTTAGTGAGCGCCAACAAAAATGGGTGACAAAGGTATAGGCATTTGACTTTGACATAGAGCATGTCAAGGGGAAGAATAACATTGTGGCCGATGCATTATCGAGGAGACCTGCAACATGTTCTTTGATGGAGATTTTAGTAGATTGGAAATCCCACTTGTTAGTGGAATATTCCAAGAACAAGTTCACTTGTGAGGTGATGGATGGGAAGATACAGGATGACCGGTATAGGGTCATTGACGATGTCATATTTTACAAGGATAGAGTCTACTTGGTGCCAGATTCAAGGCTTAAGAAGAAGATCCTCATCACAGTTCATGATTCACCTCTAGCATGCCATCAAGGGTTTTTCAAAACCTACAGAGAGATCAGAGAGAGGTTCTCATGGAAGGGCCTCAAACAAGACGTTATGAGACACGTCAGTGAGTGTGTGACTTGCCAGTAGAACAATTCAGAGCATGCTCTTCTAGGAGGGCTACTTCATCCACTCCCCATTCTAGAGCAGAAATGGGAGAGTATATCTATGGACTTCATCATAGGTATACCCAAGGTCCAGGGTAAGGACTGTATCTATGTAGTGGTTGAAAGATTGACCAAGTTTGCTCACTTCTATTCCATACCGATAGAGTACAACGTAGTTTAGGTAGCTGATCTTTTCTTCAGGGAGGTATTCAGACTTCATGGGTTGCTGAAGAACATCGTCAGTGACATGGACAGTCGGTTCATAGGGACATTTTGGAGAGAGTTGTTTCAGTTGGTGGGGATAGAGTTGACACCTAGCATCAGCTATCACCCTCAAATAGAAGGGCAAACTGAGATTGTCAACAAGTGGGTTGAAGGGTATTTGAGGAACTATGTAGGAGGACAACAGAGAACGTGGGTAAAGTGGTTACATTTAGGAGAACATTGCTACAACACCACCTTCCACATGTCCATTGGTATGACACCCTTCCGAGAATTGTACGAGTATGATGCTCCCACTTTGGTAGAATTGGTCTTCGGAGAGAGCAGAGCTCCCAAGGGAAAGGATTGGATCATAGAGAGTCAGTATATTCTCAAGTTGTTGAAAGAAAACCTGCAGATGATGCAAAACCGATAGAAGATAAATGCGGACATGCATATGATAGAGTGCATCTTTGAGGTTGGAGATTTGGTTTTCTTGAGACTCCAACCCTGCAAACAGTCATCTCTGAAGAAGAGCGAGGCCAAGAAGCTCAAGCACAGATTTTATGGTCCTTATAGGATCATGTGCCGAGTAGGCGAGGTTGCTTATGAGCTAGAGCTTCTAGAGGGGAGCAAGATTCATAACATGTTCCATGTGTCTTGCCTCAAAAGGTAGTGGGACAATTCATTAGCACATCAGAGGAGCTTCCCCCGTTGGATGAGGAGGGACAGTTGGAGTTAGTTTCGGGAGAGAAAAATGATGAGCAGGGTCATCAGAGAGTGTTTGATAAAATGGAGAGGGCTTCCAGTAGAGGACGCTACTTGGGAGAGTGAGCAGGTGTTGCAACACCCTATATTGGTATTGCTTGAGGACAAGTAATTTCGGGAAGGGAGGACTGTAATGTCCTTTCCCAAATAGGAGCTCTAGAGAGGAGGCTTAATGGTCTAAACCACCCTGTTAGACTATATTCAGGGCCAAAGAGGGGTAAACAAGGTTACTAGAGGTGACTCCAGTCACATGTGTTATATTTAGAAAGTGACATTGAAATAAAAAGAGTTAAAAGCACTTTTAAGTCATTATGAGCTAAAAATAGAAGTAAATAGTGAATTAGGGTTTTAGCAGTGATTTAGGGTTTTGGAAGTCAACAATGAATTAGGGTTTCAACATGATTTAGGGTTTTGGAAAGCTATAAAGGAAGGGTCAATGACCTAATTCATCATTATGCAGATTATGACTTGTCATTGAGGAGAAGAGGCACATCTTAGGAGAGATAGTTCAGTGTATTCTAGGAGGAAGACACCAGTTGGTTGATTTCGGTGTTGAAAGACACACCCTAGTCACCGGGAAGATCATCCAGGTCTTCCATCATTTTTCATTGATTCCACAGTGCTCCCATATTCCGAGTATTATCTTTTAGTTGATTATTTGTATCCCCACTAAGATCCTTTTATCTTTTGATCTAGCTGAGTGTTGTTATTTTCTTCAGCCACAGTTGCTTATTTGTATTCCGGATAAGATCTTTTGTCCATTGATCTAGTCGAGTATTGTCAGTTTATTCAGCCACATTCGACCATTTTGTAATCCATAGAGATATCATAATACAAACTTTGTAGTCCTTTGTCACGTTTATTATTTGTATGATCATTTATATGCTGTAAACCTTTGATCCTACACACACATTAGCAGTGTTTCCTAGACTAGCCAAGTCAGGAAAATTACAACAATAATAGAACCTGCAATAGAATCAGGTTTGGTACAATCTGATAGGAGGAAGTTTTTATATGTAAAAATATCAGGTTCAGTAGAACCCTAATAAGTGAAAGAGGGCTGAATTTTGCAAGAACAAGTTGATTCTCTTTGGGCTTAAAAAACAAGACAATTGATTTTAAAAACATCAGATTTGCAACCAACAAGGAGTGGAATATTGTAACAGAATGCAGGTAATCTCTTTGGAGAGGAAACAAGGCTTGCCACAATTCATATTTGGGTAAGAATATAGAAGTTAACAGCAAGTGAGAAGGAATTTGTGGCAGAGGAACCTTGCAAAAAGAGGTTGTAAACAATTCCAATAGAAGTTGGAAAGAGAGAGAACGAAAGGAGTTCTCAAAGGAATGGGTAGAATCTCGATGAGTAGAGGAAGCTCAGAGAGAAGGTTCTAGAGGAAGAGGACCTTATGGTTACCAAAATTCTAGGTTCAAAGGAGAAAACTGTTAGAATATGATGGATGTGCTCGTTTAACCATAGACAATATCATTATTTTCACCCAACCATAGGCCGAAGCCACCCCCGAGCACCTTAACCTTGACAGAGAATCATTCCGTAAGAAAACCCTAGGCTAGATAGCCAAACAATATAGTGCACCTCTCTCCAAGGATAGCACACCAAATAGGAGTAACAAGAGTTGATCAGAGAGTCCAAAGGATAACCAAGAGAAAGTCCAGGCCAAAACCAAAATCTGCTAGCTGCAGCAACTGCAATGACAATTCTCCTCCAAACTTGCGCACAAACTGACCAACTGCAGTGCGCACAAGTGTTGCTTCTGTAGTTCTGAGAATGCCTGCCAGAATGAAGACTGGCCTCTTGTATTTATACTAAAACTAGAAAACTTCCTGGGCCGACTTCTCATTCTGGGTACCTATTTACTTAGTATATAATATTTCTTTTAGACAAATTCTTCTCTTGGAGGCTAATAACCTAATACAAATTATCCTCTTGAGCTAACTTGTCTTCTAGGGTTATTAGCCAACTAATTATGGTTTCTTCTTTCTTCCTGGAATATTCTATTCTCGTCAGGTTTACATGTCGAGGTAAATACCTTCCGCATCTACCATAATATCAACACTCCCTCCTATCTAGGGAGGTATTTTAAGGTAATGGTCTTGAGCACAAACATACCATTTACCCGGTATAGCATCAACATAGTCGTATAGACTATCTCATGACTAGATCATGAGCACCATCATCACTATCAGTGTCATCAACTGCATCATCTCCCGAAACAATACTCCATATGAGTAATTAGACATGATGCTGGATAAGTCACTCACTCCACAGAGTGACACAAGAACCATTCGTCTAGTCCGGACATATATCCTAGAAGAATAAATGTCCTGGACCATTTTCTATCTGGGAAATCTCTGTCCATTGATCATCCGTCTAACTGATAATCATTTCCAACACTATTGATAGTCTTCAAGGCGATCAAAACAATGTCATTTAATAGAACACAATTGTGTCTATCCATAGTAGTAAACAACTACAATCCAATGGTACACTACCACACCAAGTAGCACACAGATACTTGATCAGTGACATATAGTCACAATCAGTGGAACGCATCCACTACAGTAGTATACATCTACTGTCCAGAGACATACAGTCTTTGTAACAATCATATCATGAACCTGCACAGAAAACATTTTTATGATATATAAACTGAATCATCTGGGCCATTCTTCCACTCACATTTGTGAGATCTGGAAGAGCATCTACCCTAAGAAAGTAAAACATCAATGATGAGCTATCTGGACTATTCTTCTCAAGAAAGGAAGAAAAACTGTCCCGATTTATGATCCTGGACCATTCACCTATCTGGGCCATTCCTCTGACACTAAACAAAGTGCAACCTGAAGAGAATGAATCTTCCCTAGGGAATGTCTGTCCCTGATTGATGAACCTGGACCATTCGCCTATTTGGGTCATTCCTCCAGCACTAAACAAAGTGCAACAAGAAGAGAATGAATCTTCCCTAGGGAATGACTGTCTGAACCATTTCCTAAGGAAATGAATGTCCCTCACCAACCTCCAAAACAAACCATTCTTTGACACTGCTCACAATTGTGAGCTTCGAAGGAATGATTGTCCGGCGAGGCGAACCAGTCTTCTTGAACACTACTAAGAGTGATCTTCAAGAAGAGAGACTGTCCTAGACCATTCCCTATGTTAACCACAAGAGGAATCACTATCTATGGTACATCAACAATCCATCGAACCATTTTCATTACGAAAATGACCATTCGATCTGGACCATTTTCTGAATTGGAAAATGCCTGTCCGTCAGAAATCTCAAACCACTTTCCGAAATGGAAAGGAATTGCTCATCCTGGACCATTTTTTGAAACTAAAAAATGTCTTTCCATAAATAAATAACACATAAGTGCTCCCTTATAACCTGGGACTCATCTCTTCCTTTTTCAATAAGGAATTCGTCTCCACGAGCTCCAACTTGAGTATACAAACTCTTTCATCTTGAACAGAGGCTTTACCAAAATGTCTGCTTATCTGCTCATCTGTGGAGATATATATTGGAGAACTACTTCTCCTTTCTGGACTTCATCATGGAGAATGTAATGCTTTATCTCAATTTACTTCGGTCTTTCTGGAACACTGGTTTTCTAAAGGATTCATATAGCTCTAATCATCATAGTTAAATTTAGCTCTTTCTCTACATGTAAACTCTAATCCATAATATACTGGCTCATGTAGAGGTATGTCTTGTTTACTGGAACAAGCAATCATCATAGTCTTCTCCCTCCTTCTGGGAGAACCTCTAGTTCTGGATCTTGCAATGCTTACATTCATAAGTCTTCCATACACTATTCTTCATCACAACTTTCATTTCTTCTGCTTGATTTATTTCATATCAGGATGGTAGTCTTGTGATTCTTGATACAATGATTGGTTGTTTTGGATTTTCCTTCTCTCTTGGAATCTTCATGTTCTTCCTCATGTTTTTCTTTATCTCTTGGGTCCATGGAGCTTTTCTATAGATTCCATGCCCTGAAGATTCTGACTTCTTTCATCATAGGATCATGGATGTGGATGGACAACCAGAGATACTTTAAGGATTCTTTTAGAAGAAGGATTTTTCTAAAGTCAAACTAAACACATACTGCTTTTCATGGCTGCTACCATGGATATATACTTCATCATCTTCAATGGATCATAGGATTAGCTCCCTCCTAATCCTTGCTTCATGTATGAATGCATGCTCTTATTTTGGAAATATATAATCGGCTGCCTCCATCTAACAAAGTCCATGCGTATGTCTGCATCCTTATTGACTTCTGTAAAGTGTCATAAGTCTTTCTCCAATTTCCTCTAAATTGTTGACTTCTTTCCGTCTTTACTTCTTCTAGGTTTCTTCAAGATTGATTTTGATTTTGGCTTATCTTGCAATTGTTACTTATGTAATAACTTCCACATGAATTGTTACGAGGGGTTGTTGGTGTACTTCATCCTTTCATGTGTATTGTATGACTTGTAGTCATAGTGATAACAATCCTTATCTTGTTGTTCTTCCATAGGTATAGTTTCTCTTGGAACATACTATCTTCTAAGAAATAGATATGCAAGATATGTACAAAAAACATGGTATGTACAAGAATTGTGAAGAGTATTGTTACCTTGTTCTTAGAAGAAAAAGTTTGTTTCATCCTGCTTAGTCTTCCTTGAGGGTTTCCTTTCTTCGACAATTGATGCTTTGTGTGTCTCCTTCCTTTTCTTTAGCTCGGGACAATGATTCTTGTAGTGACCATATTATAGTTGAAGAATTGCATTTTTTACATATCTTTCTCTTGATTTGGATTCTTCCTTGAGCCAAACTTCCTTTTGTTCCTGAAGTTCTTGAATATTGCTATGAAGGCTTGATCATCATATTTCTTTTGAGGATTCTCTTTTGCACTAATTCTTGATTCTTCTTGTGCACAACAAGTCCAAAGTTCTTTAAATGTAGGGTACTCCTTTCTTGTGTTCATGCTTGCGACAAATGCATCCCATGTCTTGGGAAGACCATTGAGTACTATATTTACCAGTTCCTTCTTTGAAATTATCTCTTCAATAGCTTGTAGTTGATCTCTTAACTGAGATATTCTCACAAAGTATGATGTTACGTTGTCATCATCATTCATCTTCATGTCGCAGAGCTCATTCTTCAGACTCATTACTTGTCCAATGTTTCTGACTGAGAAGAGGTTTGTTAGGGCATCATACATATTCTTAAATGAATCAAGATGGGAGATGTAGGGTATCAAGTGGTCTCATGGCATTGATGTCATTGTCTTTGAACTTCTCCATAATTGCAACGTTCTATGGTTCCTTCTCTTTTCCTTCTTCAAATTCTGGTTCCACAATCTTTCCTTTCATGATATCCAACACTTTATTCCTGGAAGGGATGAGATCAATCATTGTCTTCCATGATCTAAAGTTAGAAGCCCCTTCTAACTTGTTTTCTAACTTCATAGAGTAAGTCATGACTGCTTTGACTTGGTCAACCCTAGATTTGACCAAAAACTCAAATTTGACATCTTAGCTTGCTGAGAGTACCAAGAGGTGCGCTAGGCTAGGGAGCACTAGTCTATATGCAAACTAGGTCGATCCCTTCACTTAAGGTGCCTCAACGAGAGGATTAGGGTTTCTGCAACTACACCTGCTAATAACCCTAGCGACAGTGCTTTGGTAACTGTTCCTGCTAGAAACCCTAGCAACAGTTCTTCAATGAGTTTAGTATCCTTATGTCTATGCTCCCTTCTAGTGGTTAGACTGAATGAATGAGGTGTGGGCCCATAACCTATTAGAATATGATGGATGTGCTTGTTTAACCATAGATAATATCACTATTTTCACCCAACCATAGGCCGAAGCCACCCCCGAGCACCTTAACCTTGACAGAGAATCATTCTAGAAGCAAACCCTAGGTTAGATAGCCAAACAAGATAACTCACCTCTCTCCAAGAATAACACACCAAATAGGAGTAACAAGAGTTGATCAGAGAATCCAAACCATAACCAAGAGAGAGTCCAGGCCAAAATCGAAATCTGTTAGCTGCAACAACTGCAACGACAAATCTCCTCCAAACTTGCGCACAAACTGGCCAACTGCAGTGCACACAAGTGTTGCTTCTGCAATTCTGAGAATGCCTGCCAAAATGAAGACTGACCTCCTCTATTTATACTAAAACTGGCAAACTTCCCGGGCTGACTTCTCATTCTAGGTGCCTATTTACATAGTATATAATATTTCTTTTATCCAACTTCTTCTCTTGGAGGCTAATAACCTAATACAAATTATCCTCTAAAGCCAACTTGTCTTCTAGGGTTATTAGCCAACTAATCAGGGTTTCTTCTTGCTTCCCAGGATATTATATTCTCATTAGGTTTACACGTGGAGGTAAATACCTCCCACAACTACCATAATATCAACAAAACTTGGTGAGGTACTTATATTAGGGTGGAAAAGACTTGTTATTGTAGAGGCTTAATGGATAAGCAGTGTTAAGCCCTAATATTGGCTCATAACCCCTTAATTGGGGCATATTACATTAGTAATGTTATTTTATTTATGTCGGCTTTATTCCATTAGTTGTAATTATACCTCCTAGTCTCCTATATATACCA
>JZKD02S0358670.1:272841-290530 GCA_000966675.3 Picea glauca | reverse complement strand
TTGATGAGGAAGGAAAAATCATATTGGAGCCTGAAGCCATCACTGACACAAGAATTCGCCAACCGAGGAATAGATCCATTTCAGAGTATCTCATTAAATGGAGGAAACTACCGGCCGAAGATTCCACTTGGGAAGATGAGTTTTTTATACAAAAGCATCCAAAGTTACTCAATCATTGCAGACAACACTTGTCTCAAGGTGAGGGGCATGTTAAGCCCTAATATTGGCTCATTACCCCTTAATTGGGGCATATTACATTAGTAATGTTATTTTATTGATGTTGGCTTTATTCCATTAGTTGTAATTATACCTCCTAGTCTCCTATATATACCAAGGAGACATTTTCATTTGGAATCATCTTGTACTTGAACATTTATGTGGGGTAAAAGGAGGTTGCCCCCTCGAAGAGGTTTACTATCTGAAATTATCTCTTTTTCAAGGCGTTGAGTACTTATTCTGAGGTTTTTCTATGCTATATTTATATTTGGTTCTTAACAAGGAGTGTTCATAGAAGAGGAAGAGAAAATGACTATTGACAACCATGATAGAGGTTCAGGTGAAAGCCACAACAGAGAAAAGGAAGATGCTAGGGTGAATGACATAAGACAAAAGTAAATTGTCAAAGAAGTTCCTAAGTTAAGGGAATGGATCATTGAAATGAAGAAGTTGCTACATGAGAGGATGGAGAAAGATCAGAGATATGGATGGAATATGAAAAAGCAGGTGATATGGCTTGTAGTGCACTTATTCATAAGGAAAAGGAAGAAAAAGTTAATATAAAGGCTAAATGACCACTTGAGGAAAGAGAAGAAGCTCAGTAGAGTTGAGTTAAAACATAAGTCAATGGTAGAAGAGAAAGTTTACTATTGTAAACCAGAGGAGGGACCATTGCTTGGAGAGGATGATAGTGATGATGATGTTGGGAAGAGATCTACAGAGGATCTCTTGGACTATGTGGAGAATCTAGAGAAATATGAATATTTGGTGGTTGATACATTAAATGAGACCAAGAGGTCTTATCTTTTAAAAACTAATGAATTATGTGTGATTGCATGAATTGCAGGTATTGAAGAAGGGAAGAAAAAAAGGATTTTGAAATTCCTATACAATTGAAAGAAGAAAATAGGATATTTCAGCTGGAGCCAAGTTTATTTGTTGAAATTTATGAGATGTGGGAAGTAATGAAGAGACATTCCAATGGGATGTATAACTAGGAAGAGTTAACAATCAATGCAATGAAATTTTTTACTATACAAATCATGGAAGGGAAAGTTGAAGAGAAGTTGCAAAGTAAAATATGGAAACCTGGAATTTTAGAAACAAAAGTAGTAACAACAAATTTATTAAACTAACAATATCAAAAGAAAAATGATCCATTGCAAAATGGTGAGTTTCAGCAAGTGACAAATCTAGACAAAGAAATAGATGAACTATGGAAGATAATGCAAAATTTTTAGAGAGGTCTAAGAGAAACAAACAATCATTTTTATGAATTGTTTGACTGTGAGAAAAAACAAGAACAATAGAGTTGATGCACATTTGCAAAGCAAAGTTTGGAAGTGTGGAGAATTTGATGCAACAATAGAAGAACAAAGTGGTGAACAACAACAATTACCACATAAATTCCGGGATCTATGAGGATTTAGGACAAATGAATCATATGACCAGGTGGTCAGCATTTTGTTCTCAACAATAAGTCATTTTTTTGAATTGTTTGACTGTGAGAAAAAACAAGAACAACAGAGTTGATGCACATTTGCAAAGCAAAGTTTGAAAGTCTGGAGAATTTGATGCAACAACAAAAGAACAAAGTGGTGAACAACAACAATTACCACATAAATTCTAGTATCCATGAGGATTTAGGACAAAGGAATCATATGACCCGGTGGTCATAACTGATGCAAGAGCATTTTGTTCTCAGCAATAAGTTCAAAATTGATCAAACCTAGGGTCTTGATCTTATCCCAAAGAGGGGTCACAATGTAAAAATATTGTAAAAAAAGTTCAAAGTTTATAAAGTTATTCTAGAAGGATGAGTAATACCTATGGAGGAATATCTACTTTATTAAGATAAAAAATTATATTTTCACAATTAAAAATTGTGTACAATTATAGGATATGTGAGGATCAAAGATATTTAATCCTATAGCTAAAAAGTTCTTCAACTTCAAGAGATTTGTTTAACCACATCAATTGGACAACAACTAAAGTTGGTCACCTCTTGTTCTTGTTAGTAATATGGGGTATTTATTAATGAATGCCTATTCTTGTTAGTAATATGGGGTATTTATTAATGAATACCTATTTACATTTATTTAGAAGAAAACCTTGAATATTGTGTTTACTTACAGAAATAGAAAATTTAAAAAAAAATAAAAATTATATATTTTATTTTTAATAAAAGACTGATAAGGGAGAACAACAAAATTGGCATTAAAAATGATCTATTAAAAAAATTTCAAAAAAAATTGGGTAAACCCTTTGTCAACAACAAAACAACAAGTACTCAAGGAATTAATTTTGTGAATTCGCAATTTGTATACTTCTAGGAAAACGTCCACACTATTAAGAATATGGAAATTCTATTTTGGTGCGAAAACAATTATAATTAATTGATTTTCCGAATGTGAAAAAAGAAAAAATCTCATTTAATATAAAAACAAAAAGCTTTCTAGAATTATTTCAAATTCCATTGCATAACTACTTCTATCTTAAAAAAAATTTGAAAAAATACCAAAACTTACAGTAAATATTCATCATTTTCTTAATCTAATAAATTTAATTTAATTAAAACTATTTTAAAATGTGAAAATTACTTATTAGTCGGATTAAGTTCACATAATGGTTTAAACAAACATAAATGGCACCTCATGGACAAACTATATTGTAGAGCTCTACGTTTCTGTACAATAAAGCGAATGCAATTTCTAGATTTGTACAAACTATTATACATCTTAAATATTCTACAACGCAGCTGCGCTGCCCTCCCCTGCCCTTCCCACCTCGTCGCGTAATTTCAGAGATTTTTCACCTGTTTATACAACGTGTTGATATGGCAACGCAAAAGGCGACATGTATATCTCCACCTGTAATGAAGTCACGGAGAGAGCAGTGCAGCGAACTGTGAAACCCACCACTCGTCGAATCTCACTCACTCTCTTCATTACTCTCTCATCCAGAGATTCTCTGCAGCGCGAAGTTCCTTGCTTCCATACACTCAAATGACTTGGTTCGGCTCTACTGCATTCTTGACTGATCTTTGATCTCACAATGAGGAGCATTGCGGTAATCTCAATTTCACATACCTTGTATCCTGGGCCCTCCAGTGGTGATGGAGTGAGGCCCAGATCCGCTCTGATACCATGAAAAGATTAAGCATAGACAAAATTGATGCAATACATTATATTGATGTGTATTCTATTAATATGAATATACAGTTACACAATATGGTTACAAGAAGTTACATAGGTACCAAGTCCCGTAACGATAAACTAACTAATTAATTATTTAGGGATGTAATTATGTATTTTCCTTAACAACGATGGACCTTTGCATGGAAAGTGGCTCGTCCACTCTGGGAACCTTCACCCCTTTAGTGGAGAAGACCCCTCCTCCCATTGTAGACAAGTTCGGTTGGTGCACTTGGGATGGGTTTTACATGTCCGTTAATCTAGAAGGAGCATGAAGAGGGTGTTAGAATTGCAAATGCGGAAAACACAATTCACATATGATAATCAACAATCACATAGATAAGAAACACAGAGATTTCACGTGGTTCACCCAAATGTTGGGCTACGTCCACCAAGCATGGGTATTGATTGTCTTATTATTCAAATCATGGAGATTACAACAACTTCACTAATACATCTCTCATTCTGTCCCGCCTCTCCCATTTTTCCTCTATGGGCTTACATAAATTTATATACATTTACATAGGAAACTGATTATTAAATGTAATCTCATCCATATTCTAACTTGGTCTATTTATTTGCAACCAACGTAGAATAATAGGATCTAAACATATTCTTGGGAATTTGTTGTCATCAAATCCCAACAATCTCCACCTTGACAACATATAACCTGATACCTTGCTCCTTCCTTTTGTTCATCACCTTTTCTGCAAGCCAAGAGAAGCCAAACACCATTGTAGCTTCTCTAAAAGTACTGGTTTTGTGAACATGTCTGGGCAATTCTCTTTTGTATGCACTTTCTCAAGAGAGAGTCCACATTCATCGATGACCTGTCTTACAAAATGGTACTTGATAGGTATATGTTTTTTTTTACTATGGTAGGTTGGATTCTTAGCCAAGTGAATAACACTTTGACTATCACAAAGTAACTTTACTTTGTCCTGCATCCTTCCAAACTCACCAAACAAACCTTTCAACCAAACTGCCTCTTTGCAAGCATGTGAAGCAACTACGTATTCTGCTTTTGTAGTGGATAAAACAACAATGCTCTGTAGCTTTGACATCCAGCTAATAGCTCCACCTGCAAAAGTAAAGACATACCCTGAAGTTGACCTTCTCTTGTCCAATTCACCTGCAAAATCAGAATCAACATATCCACAGACTAATTCACAACCACTATTATAAGTGATACAGTAATCACTTGTGCCCCCCAGATACCAAAGCACCCATTTCACTACTGCCCAGTGCTCTTTACCTAGATTTGCCATATACCCGCTGACAACCCCAACTGCATGTGAAATGTATGGCCTTGTATTAACCATCACATACATTAGACTTCCTACTGCATTAGCATATGGTATTCTAGACATATATTCCTTTTCTTCTTTTGTACTAGGACATAAACTTGAAGAAATCTTAAAATGGGAAGCCAAAGGGACTGAAATTGGTTTCACATCATTCATACCAAACCTCAAAAGTATCTTCTCAACATACTTCTGTTGTGACAACCAAAGCTTACCATTCCTCCTGTCTTTGAATATCTCCATGCCCAAAATCCGCCTTGCTGCTCCTAAATCTTTCATATCAAACGTCCTAACCATCTGAGCCTTTAACCTGTTGATCTCAGTTATGCTTTTGCTTGCTAAAAGCATATCGTCAACATACAATACTAAGATAATGAATATGTCATTATTCAATTTATTAAAGTAGATACAATGATCATACTCACTCCTTGTATAATTCTGTCTCACCATGAAAGAATCAAATCTCTTGTACCATTGTTTGGGCGACTGCCTCAGACCATACAATGATTTCTTGAGCCTGCAAACAAATTTCTTGTTGCGATTCTGAACGAACCCTTCAGTTTGTTTCATGTAAATTTCCTCATCCAAATCTCCATGTAAGAAGGTAGTTTTAACATCTAGCTGCTCCGACTCCAAATCAAGTAATGCAACTAATGCTAACACAATTCGAATTGAAACAGACTTAAAAACTGGTGAAAAAGTCTCATGAAAGTCAATGAATTCTTTATGAGAATATCCTTTTGCAACCAACCTTGCTTTGTACATTTCCACCTTATCATCAACACCCTTCTTCAACTTGTAGACCCACTTGCAACCTACAATTTTTCTGTCTCTTGGAAGTTCTACCAGGTCCCATGTAGCATTCCTCTCTAATGCCTTCATTTCATCCTTCATTGCTTCTTTCCATTTATCATTGTTAGAACCCTTCACAACTTCCTGATAGCACAGAGGTTCATCATCATTAGTACTTAAAGAAACTGACGAAACAAAATCATCATACCTTCTTGGAGGATTTTTTACCTGCGTATACCTTCTTAGGGAAGTTTGTGGCTCATCCACATTCTGTTGATTGTTATCATCAACCATGTCTTCCTCTGCAAGAAACTCTTCATGAACATCTTCATAAACTTGTTCATATTCACTTTCATCCATATTTGAACTGGTTTCAAACTAAATCTGTTGATACTTAGGTACTTCTTCCTGTTTCATTTAAACATCTACATCTGATTTGATGAGAGATGATTCATCAAATATTACATCTCTGTTAATGGTGATCTTGTGGGTAGTAGGATCCCACAACCTGTACCCCTTAATACCATCACCATATCCAACAAAGATAATCCTTTTTTATTTTGGATCTAATTTAGAACGCTGATGTTTCAGAATTACAACATAGGCTTCACAACCAAAAACTTTAAGATTAAAATAATTACAAGGGTGACATTTCCATACCTCTTCAGGAATCTTGCACTCTATTGCTGTTGATGGTGATCGATTCACCAGATAACAAGCTGTAGTTACTGCTTTAGCCCACAGTTCCTGCTGCAAGTTGGCGTTACTAAGCATACTCCTTGCTCTCTCTAGAAGAGTCTCGTTCATGTGTTCAACAACTCCATTTTGCTAAGGAGTATAAGCAGTGGTTTTATGCCTATCAATCCCAAACTCCTTGCAATAGTTCTCAAATTCCATTGACGTAAATTCACCACCATTATCAGTTCTTAAACATTTAATGGACCCACCAGTGTTATTTTCTACCAAAACTCTAAACTGCTTAAAAACAGTAAACACATCAGCCTTTCTTTTCAACATATAGACCCAAACCTTCCTAGAGAAATCATCTATAAAAGTAACAAAATATGATGATCCTCCATATGAAATAGTAGGGGATGGTCCCCAAACATCATAATGGATATAATCAAGGATTCCTTCACTAGTGTGTCTTCCGGTTTTAAATTTCTGACTATTCTGTTTTCCATAAATACAGTGTTTGCAGAAATCTAACTTTAAAGAATTTAGACTAGGAAGCAACTTGTGATCAGATAATACCTTCAATCCTCTTTCGCTCATATGGTCCAACCGTTGATGCCACATTCGAACAGAATTACTGCCATTCTCAGATACAGTTGTCGCATGATCTAACTCGGTTCTTCCTTCTAACAAAAACATGTTTCCAACCTTGTTCGCTTTCATAACCAGTAGGATTCCTTTGTAGACCTTCATAACTCCACCTTGAACAATACTCTTATATCCTCCAGTGTCTAAGACTCCCAAAGAAATTAGGTTCTTCCTTAACTCAGGGACATGTCTCACATAAATTAGTATCTTAACAGATCCATCAAACATCTTAATTCGAATGGTACCAATTCCCACAACTTTACATGATATATCATTTCCCATGTAAACAATTCCATCATCTATAGACTGGTAAGTAATAAACCAGTGTCTATGAAAACACATGTGATTTGAAGCACCAGAATCTAATAACCACTATTGATCATAACGTGAAACAATACCAATTGATAAAACTTCATCAGTCATACCTGAACCTGTTTCAGTTGCTTTTGCTTCCTTCGTCTCTTTTGGAGGGTCTTCTTTGGAGGCTTGTTGTCTCTTCCAATAATCCTTCTTCAGGTGTCCAAATTTTCCACAAAACTAGCACTTAAGCTTGCTCTTCTTTCCCTTTGAATTTGACCAAGAGAAATCCCTCTGACCCTGTCCTCTTTCTTTAGGTCTGCCTCTGACCATCATCGCCTCCGATGTATAGGTTTTTGAATTGGTTTTCTTCCTTGTTTCCTCAGATAGTAAAGCTCAAACAATAACATCAAACTCAATACTTTCTGTTGTGCTGAAACTAATAGAGGTAACAAAGTGATCCCATGACTCAGACAAATAACACAATAATGTAATTGCCTTATCTTCAGATTCAAATTTCACTCCCATGCTAGTCAACTGGACTAAAAGAGTATTAAAAGTATTTAAATGATCAACTATTTTCATACCTTCCTTCATGCGCAAACTATACAATTGTCTTTTCAGGAAGATTCTGTTTGTCAAGGATTTCGTCATATACAAGTTTTCCAGCTTCGTCCATAAACTGACTTTTTTCTTCTCCGAGACAATGTTGAACAAAACATCATCGACCAAACACAGGCGTATGGCACTCAGTGCTCTCGCATCGATCTCATCCCAGTCTTCATTTGTTGTGGTCGCGGGTTGCTTTTCTTTTCCCAAAAGTGCCTTCACCACACCTTGTTGCACGAGTAGATCGTACATATTAACCTTCCAGATCTCGAAATTGTTCTTGCTATTGAACTTCTCAATTTCGAATTTAGCACTCTGAGTATTCACCATTAGTAGAAGAAAAATTTCCAATAACACCACTGCTTATAATAACCAAGACCCTTTGAAAAATAATGTGGAAGAATAATGGTTTAAACCCCACAAGGTTTAATAAAAAATAAAAACCTTTTATCAACCTCACCTTTTATTTAAAAAAATAAAAATCACCTTTTTAACCATCCAATTTTTCACTTTTAGAAAAAACAAATTCACTTTTAGATAATAAAAAAACACTTTTTGATTCCTTCACCTTTACTTTTTCAAAAACATAGCTTTAATTTTTTCACTCCATAAAACATGCGGGTGTTTCTTGATCGACGCTCCTTGGATTATTGAAAGGGAGCGCTAGTTTGAACTATCAACGCTTCTTGAGTGTGAATGGGGGAGCGTTAGCGCTCCTTGACTATGGATGGGGGAGCGTCGACGCCCTGTGGTGCATGATACAGGTGCGCATAGTTCACGAAAATTTCAATTTCATAAGTGTGAGGCGTCGATGTGCCTCTAACACTGCATAGGGAGCGCCGATGACTTTCTACTCAATTTCCTCCTGCGACACCTACTCAATTCACCTTCTTGCACTACGGATCTCTTCTCACAGATCTCCAATGTAGCTCTGATACCAATTGTTAGAATTGAAAATGCGGAAAACACAATTCACTTATGATAATCAACAATCACACATATAAGAAACACAGAGATTTCACGTGGTTCACCCAAACATTGGGCTACGTCCACCAAGCATAGGTATCGGTTGTCTTATTATTCAGATCATAGAGATTACAACAACTTCAGTAGTACATCTCTCATTTTGTCCTACCTCTCCCATTTTGCCTCTAGTGACTCACATAAATTTATATACATTTACACAAGAAACTGATTATTAAATGTAATCTCATCCATATTCTAACTTGATATATTTAGTTGCAACCAACGTAAAATAATAGTATCTAAATCTATTATTGGGAATTCGTTGTCACCAAATCCCAACGGGATCCAGGAATTCACAGACAGCCGGTGTTCGCTTGGATTTCTTATCATCGACGACGGATGCCAGTCCATTTCGTATTCTGAAGATCCAAACGCAGAAACGATTCGGATTGCTACAAGCGACCGGATGACCTGCAGGCTGCGTAGTTTTAGCGAGACTTCCAAGTTCAAGAATTATATTTCGGCAAAAATGGGTACAACAAATACAGGAATGGCTGCGTCTGTCTCGGACTTGAAGTCGGATTTCAAGACACTGAAGCATGTATATGTGTGGCATGCTCTGTGCGGATACTGGGGAGGAGTCCATCCCACCAGGACAAAGTTCAAGACCAGGCCTCATATGCCTATTTTGTCTGAGGGAGTGAAGAAACTGATGCCAGATTCGGCTATAGACAATCAGTTTATCCACGAGATTGCTGTTATTCATCCCAACGACATTCACGATTTTTGCATTCGCACATCACCAAAATGGGAATCGACGGAGTAAAAATTGACGTTCTTCACGTAAGACTTATGAATTCATAGTGTGTTCACAGAAAAAATCATTTACGAATTCATGACTGTGTTAGCTTAGATGCCCTATAGGAGGAAAAACAGTGTTTTTTCAAAAAAATCCGTTTGGTTTTATAGAAAAATGCTGCAATTTTATAGAAAAATAGTGCAAAAGACTTTATAGAAAAATGGCGCGACTTTGTGGAGTTTTCTAAATGTCCAATGTTTTTGGGATTGTGTGGAGTTTTATAAACGTCCATTGAGTTTTTTAAACGTCCAATATTTATTTAGTGTTTAGACCTTTGGGACCGTGTGGAGTTTTTTAAACATCCAATGTTTAGTGTAGTGTGGAGTTTTCTAAACATTCAATGTTTAGTGTTTAGAGTGGATACTCCACTCATTCATCATTAGTGTTTAGTGTTTTAGTGTTTAATGTTTAGAGTGGACACTCCACTCATTCATCGTTAGTGTTCCACTCATCATCACTTTCCAATCATCATCACTAGAAACACACCTATCATCACGCACCTATCATCACTGGAAACACACCCATCATCACTCGAAACGTTTCAAAAAACTACACAACTCCACATAGTTTTCAAAAAATCCACACACACTTCTTGTAACATTACACTTCTAAACTCCACACAGTTCTCAAAAACTCCACACAAACTTCTTGCAACATTACACTTCTGGGACTTGCAGCATTACATTGCTGGGACTGTGTGGAGTTTTCTAAACATTCAATGTTTAGAGTGGACACTCCACTCATTCCATTAGTGGTGGACACTCCACTCATCATAATTGGAAACCACCTATCATCACTGGAAACCGTGGAGGTTTCAAAAAACTCCACAAAGTTCTCAAAAACTTCACACATAATTCTCAAAAACTCCACACATACTTGTAGCATTACATTTCTTGAAGCCACTTCTTGCAGCTTTTATAACTCACCGTGAAAAGCTTTTATGACTAACTGTAAAAAACTGCACTCTCAAATTTATAGAAAAATGGAATAAATCTATAATTGAAAATGGAATAAATGCAAGAACTTGAGCTGCTATGCACCGAATATGGTGGAAGAGTGGAGATGAATAACTCTTATCTCAAAGCATTGATTGCGTCCATAGAAAAACACTTCAAGGGGAATCAGGTTATTGCAAGCATGGAGCAATGCAATGACTTTATGCTCCTTGGAACCAAAACAATTTCCTTTGGCAGAGTCGGTAGTTATATTTGAATTTTTCATTAGCAATTTTTTCGCTCAATGCTACATAGTTTATACCCTATGTGGTTGTACATAGTACAATCATAATTGGATAACTAGTGATAAGTACAAATTGAAAATTGAAATGAATATGGCAAGGGATGACTTCTGGACTGTGGATCTGAATGGTGATGTAAACGGGATGTTCTAGCTCCAAGGCCTTCACATAATGAACTATGCATATAATAGTCTATGGATCGGCTAGTTCATGCATCCCAACTAGGATATGTTTCAGAAAACACATGCAAGTGTTGAATTCCATGCGGGTGCTCATGCCATTTGCGGGAGACCTGTGTATGTGAGTGACTGTATGGGCCAACACAATTTTTAGATTCTTAAAAAGCTCATTCTACCAGACGGTACAATTCTTCGATGCTTCCACTTTGCTCTCCCGACTTGAAACCGCCTGTTTTACAATCCACTCAACGACCTTTTGGCACAGGGGCAGACCCAGGGTTCAACGCTATAACAACAAACCAACAAAACCCTAACTACCAGCGCTTTCAGCAACACCTGCAAAGCAGATGAAGTCTCATCCGAGGTAGAGGCAGGGGTGGTTGTAGGACTCCGATGTCTGCAACCTTAGCTGGGACACATATCTATGATTGCAACACTTTAACAGAGCACTTAGCAGTTACAATTCATCAATATTCAACTTTAGCTTACAACACAAAAAAACCCTAATAACAGAACGATGCAGTATTCACACAGATCTAATGTAACCAAGCACTAAGCACATCAACATAGATCAGATCTAACATTCATTCACATTATTCAACACTAAGATATCATATCATATTCATCTAACATACATCAACACACTAAGCATTTAATCACATAAACAAGAGAACACCCAAAACGCACAAAGCAACCACAACACAGAATGTACGCGGTTCACCCCCTCCCTGGGGCTATGTCCACCAACTCTTCTTCTCTTTATTGTCTTCTGTCAATCTTCTACATGCACAGAGAATTGAGATCTTACTCCGCAGAGGACATGAGATCTACGCACATCGCTAGATCCTCCTTCCCTAAGATACAACACAAAGCCTTCCACAGTCTCTTACGATCACTTGCACTTAGCTCTGCAAGTCTTACACAGTATGCACAAAGAAATTACAATTACCACTTGCACTTAGCACCTAACATCACATAGATGTCTCCCTTTCCCTAACACTTAGCAAGGTATCAAGCTCCTTCCTACACCACCTAGACATTTATTTATACATTACAAAATCGGGCCTAAACATGGGTAAACCCATGGGCCGACATCCCCATACCCGTTACATAAGCCCAAAACCCAAAAAGCCCTAAAAAGGGGCCAAGATCCCGCGATCTCTGCTTCGAATTGCGCTCCGCCTTCGATAACCTGTCGAAGTCCCAAAAGTAGGTCAAACCTGACCAAGGATCCTCAAAACTTGGTCAAGGGCCAACATGCCCCTAACACTCACTTGTGACTCGTCCCGAGTCACTCTGGTCTGGGTAGCTTTGCTTCGAAAGCCTCCAGCTTGGATCGAGATGCTTCGACCTATTGTTGTGCCACGACCTCCTGTTCGGTGAACTCTTGGATTACTGCTTCGTTGACAGGTCCCTCTAAGCATTGTTCAGTTGCAATGACAACTTGCTCCAGTTCTGCTCCTCGGCCTTCAATCTCTGCGAATAGTTGGCAAGCCTCATCCTGTATTGGTTGGAGCCTCTGAGTCACTTCCATGAATTTGCTCTGAATGGTGTGGACTTTTTGTTGAGTAGTGCATTGTTCTTGGGATCGCTTCATCCTCTCAACGACTGATAGGGGCTTCAACTGCGCCTGTACTGTTTTTGCTTGCTGCTTTTCCTCCTAGAGATGTGACTCCAGTGCCTTTAATTCAGAATCTTCAGTGAGTCACTCATAAGTCTGGGCACTGTGATCACTTAGTTGTTTACATTCCATGGCAAGGGCCTTGATTCTTTCAACTGCGCTTTGAACAATTGCTTCTCTTTGATCTTGTACATCCAACGAAGTGTTGGGCATTGTTTGTAGCTCTAAGTCTGCTATTCTTTGTTGTAGTTGTTGGATAGCTTCTGCGAGCTATGCTACTTGATGCTCCACTTAGTCTTCTGCCTTTGGCTCTAAGCCCATCATAGAGCGAAGTTCTCTGTCGATTTCTTCTTTGACTCCAAGCTTTTCTGTGAGCAACTGTTCTTTTTCTTGCCTAGCCTGCGCCCTCTCTTCTTCAAACTTGGCTTGAAGGTCCTCTTTCTCCTTTTGTGCAACCCGACGTTGCTCTACCATTTCTTTCTGGGCTTGTTTTAGGGTTGTTGTGACCTGTTCTTTCTTAGCTTGTGCTCGATGAAGGTGAGCTTCAGTCACATCAACTAGTCTGTGGAGTTGGGCTGGCTCATCTCCCAAATCTAGTTCTTCTGATGGTGGGGGCGCAGTGGATACTGCGTGGCTAGATTGAAGGGCCCGTTGTACCCCTCTGAGTTTAAATTTGATTCTATCGTACATCTCCTCCTACTTGGATTCATGTTTCTGCAAGATGTCTTGCGAGGCATCTGCTATAACTGTGATGATGAAGTCGAAGTCATCTATAGTGAGCACAATCTGCATCTTAGTCAAGGTGGCTCTAGATTTCTTTCAGGAAGTGGGTTTTGTGGGGGAAACCTTCCTTTACTTACTTTAAGGGATTAGCCTCATCAACAAGATCCTTAGGCGGTGTTACTTCGCCTTGCTTCTGCTGATCTTCTTTGCCACTTGTCTTTTCTACTTCGTTAGCACCCCCTTGGCTAGGTGATACTGAAGCAGTTTCTTTTGATGCAATGCTCAAGTCTTGGACTTCTTCAGTCTTCTTTCTTCTGCTGGTTCCAGGTGTGTCGTGTTATTTGTGAGTGGCCTCCGAGCTATCAATTTCGGGATCAGTCATCTCTGTAGGGTCAGCGGGGATGAAGGGCTATGTAGACCAATCCTTGGTTATATTTTCGAGGTCCTCCTCTATGAGCTTATAGTATGACTGAAGCTCTTATTTATGATTGTCTACTCGCGCAGTGATGTATATGAAGTGTCGATCTGCGCGGAACTTCATGAGAGGTCTAAATTGGTATAGGGTGTTTGATCCGTCAGGATTTTTCGAATGACTTATGGTTGAGTTTTTTTTTTATTTGCATGCATTAATTGGCCATTGGGAAACTTTAACGAAAGAACGAGAAAAGAAAATGAATTATACAGCCATTAACATATTTGTAGATCTGAAATGCAATGAAAAACAACAAACCATAATACACAGGTTGATAACGGAGTTCGGCACAACTTTGCCTACGTCTCCGGGCCTTTTCTTTGTGAGGGAGGCTTCTTTATTTCTGTTCGAAAGCTTAATGGTACATCATTACAATGCCGAATGGCTTCCAGACTGATCTGGTCATGTTCGCCCAGATCTCTAGAATCTTGCACAAAAAACGGCACCTGAAATGAATGTCCCGAGCTCTCAGAAACGCTCTGACAACATCTCCTCCTCAACAGCTTCCCTGCCTCAAACTGGCTTTGACTTGGCTTCTTCTCAGCATCTCTGCTCTCAAAAACCGCCCAAAATCTGTCCCATGGCCTTGGTTAAATAGTGGGGAAGTTGGTTGCTCATCTCCAACTTCCTCCCAAAAAATAGGCTCTAAAATGCCCAATAACAACCAAAAATGAGTTAATTACATTAAAATGGGGTTAATTAACCAAAAAGTGGTTATAAAACCCACTTATAACCATATTATAGTTTTAATTGGGCTTTATCCCCCCAAGCCTGGGCGCGCGCTCCTTTTGACCGGTCATATGGGCTGCATGTGGCCACGCGCTAGCCCAAAGGGCTAAGCGCGGGCCACCCCTTTCACGCTAGCTCCGGGTTACATGGTAACGGTTGTAAAAACCGTGGGCTTAACATTTTTGTACACACAAAAATCCACGCCAAGTTTTAAAACCCCGCACGCATATCACATCGTGGTCATATGTATACATAATAAAACCGGGGTCGGGGCTAAGCCCCGGCCCGAACCCCCCGCAATATATATTATAACATAAATGTAAATATGCGCCAGCCCGCACACATATCAAGTCGTATTCGGTGGTTTATTGGTCAAACAAACTTTGCGAAGGCGCAGCCGGTGGGGAGGTCCGGGGTTCGAATCCCCCAGGCCACAAATTTTTTTGACATAGCCCTCATTGGCTAAACCCGGGGTGCCATGTGGTAGCCTGTGATTGGGCCATGTGACACCTTTACATCCACTCGATGAATGCCACGTGTCAACCACCTATTGGTCCATGTCATCCGAGCCACGTCATTTCTGTACACCACGTCATTCTTGCCATGTCAGCTTTCGTACCTTGCCATGTCACTTGCCATGTCACTTGCCGTACACCCAGTCACTTTCTGCGTCAACCTGCCATGTCAGCTGCTGACATCACCCTGCCATGTGTCACCCTTTCAGTGGTGACACGTGTCACTTCGGGATTGGTCCAACTGCACGCCAAAAAGGCCAAATCAGCCTGACACGTGGCACTCCCTGGAGCCACCACATGTTCTGTACGGAACCTGCCATGTGTCATCATACAGACCTACCACATGTCCTGTATGGACTGACACGTGTCCTGTATGGACTGTACGGACAGGTACAGTCAGCATCCAAAATTTTGCCTGTTTGGCTTGGCGGACAGAATGCGATATCTTCTCCATACGGACTCCGTTTGACAAAAAAATTATACCACCAGAATTAGGAAGATGAGACGAACGCAATGGTGTTTGTTTCGTCGGATTCTGAGCACTTTCATTTTGAGCATTTTTCATGCCCTGTCAGGCTTCTGAATCCGATTTCGGATCACACCTCCCAACAATAAGACCTTTTGGTCCCCAAAAGGTTACTGACCACTCGACAAGCTCGGAATAGGCCACCTGACTTACTCTTTGTCTTTGAAAGATGATTACATCAGGGGAAGCAAAACATACTGAAGTTGAGACATCCACTTCTAGCAGAACCAAGTGGCTGGTTTCTTTCCTTCACGATGTTCTTCTCGCTTCGCTGGTAATCCTTCCTCCTTCATGGGTACATGCAAAATCCTTTTGTCCTTCCTGGATTGAAGCTCCAGATTAAGCTTCCAACAACTAGCCTTTTGATGTCCACTCTTGTTGTAGAACGTGCAATGAGTTTTTGGCATCCAGACCTGCTTAACCTTCTCCCTCTTCTGTTGTGGACTTGAGCCTTTACGTTGTGTTTCCTTCCTGGATGACATAGGTTTCCTGTACAAAGTTTGTCTCTTCCAACACTTGGCAACACAGTGCTTAGGTGAAAGACAATAAGTACATGGATAAAGTTTCCACAAGTTCCGGTTCACTTGATTATGCTTGTTATAATCAAAAGGAGAATTAACAAAAACATGACCATTATACCTTCCATGCTGATCTTCACCTTTATTTGGAGACGACTTGCATTCACTACCATAGTTCTGAAGTGATGCGCCATTTCCTTTTGTGAAGTGTTCTCGCAATGTCTTAAGTTGGCCATTTGAAGCATCACTTGCTTCCAAAGTTTTGGAACCCATCTTGGAAGACTCTCCAAGGTCCCCTTTGCCATATACCAATCCTAAGTATCGAGGTCTTTCCTCAACCTCAATAGGATTTACAATGCCTTGACCTCTACATCCAAGGCCCTTTCCTTTTTCATAACCCATCTTGGTTAATATTCTCAAACCTACACCTTTTGTGTGTTTTTCGAATTCACCAAAACCAACTTGATGAGTATGAGGAAAATTTGATGAGGAACCTTCACTGCATACCTCATATATGTTTCCTGAAACAGATGTAGAAGGCACTTCCTTCAATTCTTCTTTTCCTTTGTTGCTCTTTGAAGCTTTCACTTGAACCGTGCTCTTTCGTTCCAAGTAGTCTTCATACAACACCTTCACCATTTCGGCCATGGAAAACACCGAATCTCTGAACTCCTTCTCGTCTTGAGAAAGTCCTCCTGTAGATGCCATTTTCCTCCTTGAGATGTGTTCTTCCCTGGTTAACATGCAAAACTCAAATCCAAACGTCAACTAGCTCTGATACCACTTGATCCGTCAGGATTTTTCGAATGACTTATGGTTGAGTTTTTTTTTTATTTGCATGCATTAATTGACCATTGGGAAACTTTAACGAAAGAACGAGAAAAGAAAAGGAATTATACAGCCATTAACATATTTGCAGATCTGAAATGCAATGAAAACAACAAACCATAATACACAGGTTGATAACGGAGTTCGGCACAACTTTGCCTACATCTCCGAGCCTTTTCTCTGTGAGGGAGGCTTCTTTATTTCTATTTGAAAGCTTAATGGTACATCATTACAATGTCGAATGGATTCCAGACTGATCTGGTCATGTTCGCCCAGATCTCTAGAATCTTGCACAAAAAACGACACCTGAAATGGATGTCCTGAGCTCTCAGAAACGGTCCGACAACATCTCCTCCTCAACAGCTTCCTTGCCTCAAACTGGCTTTGACTTGGCTTCTTCTCAACATCTCTGCTCTCAAAAACTGCCCAAAATCTATCCCATGGCCTCAAAATGGCCTTGGTTAAATAGTGGGGAAGTTGGTTGCTCATCCCCAACTTCCTCCCAAAAATTAGGCTCTAAAATGCCCAATAACTCCCAAAAATGAGTTAATTACATTAAAATGGGGTTAATTAACCAAAAAGTGGTTATAAAACCCACTTATAACCATATTATAGTTTTAATTGGGATTTAGGCCCCCAAGCCTGGGCGCGCGCTGCTTTTGACCAGTCATATGGGCTGCATGTGGCCACGCGCTAGCCCAAAGGGCTAAGCGCGGGCCACCCCTTTCACGCTAGCTCCGGGTTACATGGTAACGGTTGTAAAAACCGTGGGCTTAACATT
>JZKD02S0358670.1:209259-229361 GCA_000966675.3 Picea glauca | reverse complement strand
AGGCCATTAGTTGTAATTATACCTCCTAGTCTCCTATATATACCAAGGAGACATTTTCATTTTGAATCATCTTGTACTTAAACATTTAAGTGGGGTAAAAGGAGGTTGCCCCCTTAAAGAGGCTCATTATCTGAAATTATCTCTTTTTCAAGGCATTGAGTACTTTTTCTGAGGTTTTTCTATGCTATATTGATATTTGGTTCTTAACATTGTTGTTGTTGTTGTTGTTGGTATTGTTGGTGCTACATTGGTCGAGAGTTCATTTCTCTTGTGTGATCAAGTGAGTACTATTGTGTGAGAAGGAAGTGTTGAGTACAAGAGCCTTCTGGTATTGTAATATCTTCAGCTGGGTGCAAAGATCAACCCTGCAGCTAGGTGCACAGGGAGGGGAGAGACAGAGAGGAGAAGAGATAATATCTGCTAGCTAAGAGCACAGACAAGAACTGTATGCTTCATCTTAATATATTATAAGTGAAGTTTTGTGGACGTATCCCTAGGGAGAGGGTGAACCACGTATATCTTGTGTTGTTTGTGATTGATACCATGTTCTCTATCATTTGATATGCTTCTATTGCGATATTGAGTAGATCCGAAGTATAACTTGCGCAATAGGTTTAAGGAAGATAGAGAATAACTAGGTGACTATGTATTGTTGCTGTGAATCCATTCTGCATTCCCTCTGGTTTTAGACACCTGTGTCCTACAACCCCCTATAGCTACTTCGAGTGAGACTACATCTTCTTCACAGGTGTTGCCGAAAGGGCCAGTAGTTAGGGCTTGTTGGTGCGCTCTTGGAGATGAACCCTGGGTCTTCTCCTATGCCAACAAATGGTTCCATTGCCGGGACATGAATCTTCTTGAGGGAATGTCAAGGTGGTTTCTATCGAAGACATAGATTCAGAAGTGGATAGAATATCAAGAAAAGGACTTCGTTGAAGCCCAGAATAAGAACCCTAATCTTAGTACAGAGAATTGGTTGGAAACTTATATCTTTACTAATGTACACAATATTTTCTTTGGAGGAATCCATCGAGAGTTATACGAGTGGATAGCCAGGTTAGCAGATACCCAATTTGAGATCAGATCTAGGCCACCTGTGGTTTGGACGTCGATGCTGATCAAGAAGGTCAAAAGAGTTGATAATGTCATGTCAAGAGCAGTAGATCACTGGTATGATAATACCATTGGAGGGTATATCACTGAGTTTGTTGTTGATAGAGTATAATCATATAGCCAAGCAGAGAGATATTTCTTTAAGGTACCTAGAGAAAAAAATTTACATTTTCTGAAGCTGAAGATCAAGATGCTATTGCATGAGAAGAAAATCTAGAAGATACAGTAGTCGGCTAGATTGAAGAGCTAATGTTCAAGAACTCAGACATCGACAACGACACAGAGGCTAGACATATGCACAGTGGGAGAGTGTTTAGAGAAGTTACTCTCGCGAACCTATTTAAGAAGAACCACAGGGATGAGGATTTCCGCAAGGGAGAAGGGGCATATCTGACAGACAAAGAGCATTTAAAATCTGCTAGGACAGAGGAACCTCACTAAGAAGAACCAAAAACTTCAGGAACTGCGCTAACTATAGAAGTAAGTACTATTAATCCTATTGTTGTTTCAGCAACATTAAGCAATTAAAGTAATTAGAGTCACCAGAGCGCTCAGAGCACTGTTACTATTAGTCGCCACATACTCGATCCAGAAACCTAGGAAGATCTATGGAAGATGAGATGAGGTTACCCACCTTCAGAGGAGATGGATCTGAAGATCCAGATCAACACTGGTTTCTATGCAAAGCCATATGGAGTATTAAGAATATCACCGATGAAGCTATCAAACGAGATCAATTTAGTACTACCCTAAGAGATCGTGCACTGAGTTGGTACATGAAGTTTGTTAAGGTAATTTCCCAGCATAAACAGCTGAATGAGATCAAGAATGCGTTGATTTCTGAATTCAAGAAACCCAAGTCAGAGTCACAGTGCATTACAAAACTGAAAGAAATCAAGAAGAGAATAGTTGAACCCATATGGGAGTTCGATCAGAGGTTTAAGACCTTGATGAGCCACTTGAGTTTCCAGATTCCAGATGAGAAGAACAAGGAATGGTTCATTTCTTCCCTCTTGCCACACATCAGAGTTCCTCTGATGTAACATGTTAACACATAATATTGTATGTGAGGCGTTTTCCTACAAAGTGTCCCCTTCAGTGAAAAGGTGGCAAAGAATGGGTCAAAAACCCACTTATCCTAAGTCGGGGGTGCATAAGAACTCTGGATTATATAGCACGTAGATCTGGGCAGTCAAAATATGCGCGCCCATATCTTCGGTTCAGATTCAATTCCAGACCCCCCGCGTCGTTCTACCTTTAATGGGTAGGGGGGGCTCCGATATGACGGTTTTCCTGTGCGCAGTTCTGAAGGGTCAGACGAGCTGCGCCCAGATCTACAGTTGAGGTCCCATTCCGGACCCCCCCGTTCTACATTTAATGATGGGGGGGGGGTCCGATATGGGTATTTTTCCAGTGTGGGCCCCTTTGCTATCGTGGTGACTCCTCCTTGCATCGCCCCCCTCCTCTTGCCACCTGTGTTGCACTAGGCCTCCTGTCCACCAATCACATCACTCATTTCCCGCTTGTATCATTAGGACACACTCGCCTTCCACTCACTCTCGTGGCATATCATTTTCATTTTCGCTCCCTCTTGTCTTCCCACACCCGTCCCTCTCCCTATCACATTGTCCCATCATAGGAGACGTGTTCCCTTTTGACAAATCACATCCCACCACCGTATCTCCATGGCCCCCACAAGACCTGCCACATTTGTCCTTTGGCCTCTCCTTGTCTCACTTCCACATCTAATATGCCAAATCATCCCTGTCTAGTCACCGCTCCCCATCAGGTACCCCAGTTATCGTATCCGCCTCCATGTCTTACCATGAAGTCATTTATCATATCGAGGTGGCAGCATGAGAAACCTCCACGTCCCAAAAGTGCAGAGTTGACTAGGGCAGTTTTCGATCCCAAGGAAGCAGTTATTAGAGCGATTGGTGATGGGTGGACATCGTTTCCACCATAAATGGAAAGTCCAGGAGAGGACTATCATCTTGTCAACTCCTTGCAGGCTCGTTCTGGGACACGGTGGTGTCTGACCGAAGTGCACGATGGCTCAAAGAATACATGCACAGTCTGCCAGTAAACATGCAGACACAATTCCTTCAATGCAGTAACTAAAAGATCTTGTTGGGCTTTGCTCCAAGTATATGAAGGCATTTTTTCCATTTTTGTATCTATCGATGGTTGAGCTATGCTCCCGAATTGTAAAACTTTAATGAAATTTTTGGTTCTCTGGTTATGAGCTATATCCGAGACCTCATGTTTAATGAAATTCATCTTCTCTCCATCTCTCTGTAAGCTTTGTTTTAAGACATTATTGGCAGGTCCAGTCGAGGGCGATTATATTGTGTGATGTATGTTTGATCATGACAGTGTTTTCACTAGTTTTAAATCAATCTCCCGTGTCTTTTTCTTCCTCGTACCCTGAGTAGCTCATTGAAATATTCAAGCGAGCTGTTAGAGTAGCCACCGTGATGCAGGTATGATCACTGTGTTACTGTAACTGTGTCATCCTGGCACATTTCAGTGTTTGTTCTTTCTTCTATGGACTATTGGAAGTTTGATGCCCACAACAGACCTTTGCAATTTCTCTCTAAAGTATTCCTTCTACTCACCCTTATTACAACGTATCGACTGAAGTTAGATCAAGACCTCACCTGCTGATGCATAGCCTGGCCCAGGATTTTGAGTTAAAACAATATTCTTCTAGGTCTGCATCCATTCGATCACCCTTTTATATATGAATCATGACATAAAACTAATGGGCATTAATCTCTACTCCTGCCGCAATCTAGGAGTGACTTCTGATGCTAACATTTCTAGCGCCGTTGCCAGGGACGAAGTTGAAGATTTTCCTTGGAACTGAATGACATTGAGCCTCTGATTCTGAAGGTGCATCAGGCATCAGAGCCCTTTAAGATTGCTACTATGCACATGGCAACTCCATTGTGATAAATCCACTGTGGCGAACCTACTGTTTTAGTTGTGGCTTCCAGAGGAAGACACACATGGTCTACTCCAAAGCTGCCTTTAGCAACACCTAAAGCCAATCTAGAGAAGCTTATCAGAAAGGGAAAGGCCCTCAAGGAAGGAACTTCTACTGCTGAACCAGGTATTTCTGATAGTTCTCATTTCCCTCTGTTAGAAACTCCAATTCCCGCTTCTCAGTTTCCTAGCAGACCTTTTACTGAAGTTTCCTATTTCCTGAATTTTGGGAGTGTTCCTACTGAGTTTTCTTCCTCTGGTCTTGCATTGTAGGGAGAAACTCTTGTCACTCTTATCTCCCCTGACGTTGCAACCTGGTCTAGACCCAGGAAATAAGGAGAGTTTCCTACCCTAGGCTTTAACACGCCTCCTCTGGTTACTATTGTTGTTGTGGTGTTAACCCAACCCTTTGCTCCTTTAAGCCCTACAACCTTTTATTCAAATCCTCTACTATTCCCTTTTCCTCTTGCGAGTTCAACTCCTCTCTCCCCTGTTCGATCCCCGTCTCCTCCTAATTCTCCTCCACCTAATATCCCTATGGTAGGAGCCAATCCCCCTGGTAATAGAATGGATGCCATAGTGGCTACTAGATATTTCCCTCTAGTCCTACCTTAGCCAGTCAATCCTCTCCCTGCTGGAGATTACTTGAAATATATGCCTAAATTCACTAGAGAGGAAGACATAACTACTGAAGAGAACATTGTTGCCTTCTACAGTTATGCAGACAACCCGAACATCGAAAATGAAGATGTCTGGATGAGAGTCTTTGTCCAGAGCCTTGACTGTGAGGTTAGAAAATGGTTTAGGGGATTGACCCCTGGATCTATTGATGGGATTGAAGCTCTGGATAATTTCTTCTTGAGACAATGGGGAGATAAAAAAGATTTCATGTATTACATGACATAATTTGGGTCCTTGAAGAAGAAGGAAGGAGAGTCTGTCTCTGACTTCTCCAAAAGATTCAATAAGATGTACAATAAGATCCCTGCTGTGATCAAACCCTCAAAATCCTCTGCCAAAATCACTTATGCTAGTTCTTTTGACCCCGATTTTTGCCTCCTACTTAGAGAAAGAAGAGTCACTTCCCTGGCTAACATGCAAGATGCAGCCTTGGAAGTAGAATCAAATGTGCTGGCAGTTAACAGGATCAAAAGTAAATCTGACAAAGACAGAGGAAGAGGGAAATCTGAGGCATCAACCTCTAGTTCTTATGCAGCTCACCCTCAGGTGGATGAATTGACAAATATGGTGAAGACTCTGTTTGCAGAAATGGAGAAAATAAAAATGGAGGGGAAACAGACAAACATAAATTCTCAAAATACCGACAACAGAGGCAACTTCAGGAGGCCTAACAACAATGTTCCTCAGATTATGCCAAGGGAACAAAGGAACAAAGATAGGGATGATCAAAGGATTCAGAGCCCCCTCTATAATAACCTTGTCACTGATGAAGAGAGGGAAGAAGAGGAGCTTGACCCTGAAATTCACTATATTGAAGACACCTCCCCTTTTCCACATTTGACTCAATCCGCATATGAAGAATCCCTTATGAATAATCAAATAAATGAGCTGAGTAAAGGGGAGAAATCCCACCATAGAATTTATAACAAATACAATCTCAGATCAAAGAAGAAAGAAGAGAAGTCTGATCATCCCCTCATAACAGAAAAACCTGCTAAGCCTCCAACAAACACTACCCGAGAAAAGAAAACTCAGAACCTCTCGCCAACAGCCAAAGACCCCATCTCAGAGGTAAGGGAAATTCCTAAGCCTCCTTCCTCCTTTAGTTTAGAGCATGAAATTCAAAAGATCATAATTCCCGTACCCCTCTCGGAACTTGTTAAAGATGAAGATTTAAAAAGGTCCCTCTCCTAACTGTTGCTGTCCGAGCCACCTCAACTTACCACAGACTCAGTAAATCTCCAATATGAAAAGCCAGCAGTCATCCTAGGTCCCATGGTAGAAGACATAGATGATTCATCCCCTCCCTTCTAAACATATTTGAACATACACGATAAGGTGTTGCATAACTGCCTAATGGATTCAGGGGATTCCCATAACCTCATGCCCAAAATAGTCATGGAATAATTGGGACTGGAAGTGACCAAGGCCTATCATGATTTGTACTCTTTTAATTCAAGGAGGGTGCAATGTCTTGGAATCATCAAAGACCTAGGGGTGTCTTTATTTCAGCTGTCAATGAAGAGTGTGGTCATGGACATTATGGTAGCTGATGTTCCCCCCAATTTTGGCATGCTGTTGTCAAGATCTTGGATTAAAAATCTTGGAGGAACATTACAAATGGACCTCACATATGCCACTATTCTAGTTTTTGGAGGAGAACACAAAAAATTGTACAGAGAAGCTCAATTGGCCTATATTTTCAGTGGCAAAGCAAACCCCACTAACCATCCTATCTATGCGCTTGACATAGATTTGGGGTCTAGTTTGTTACATCTTACTGATGCTCATGAAGTCCCTCTTGAAGTTAGAAAGAAACCCTTGTCTGATTAGGAAATACCTCCTCCAACTACCTATGTGTGGAAGATGTTCTTCGACGGAGCCTCTTCTAGTGAAGGTGTTGATGTCGGAGTGGTTTTTGTATCGCCTTGTCAGGAAACCATATCCCTGTCATAACAAGCTAGAGTTCGAAACCACCAATAATGTGGCAGAATATGAAGCTCTTGTTTTAGGTTTAAGGGCTGCAAAAAAGATGGGAATTAAAGAGATAGTAGTGTTCGGAGATGCTGAGTTGATAGTCTAGCAGGTCATAAATGCTTATCGGGATAAACATCCTTGACTCAGAAGTTACAAAAATGAAGTGTGGGACCTGATTGATAATTTCTTCTCAGCTTTCAACATTTCTTTTATTCCAAGATAAGAAAATACTTTGGTTGATTCCCTAGTTGTCTCAACTAGCCAGTTTAGGATACCTCTGCCACCTAGGATCAAATATGATGTTGAGATAAGATATAGGCCATCTCTACCGGATGATATCAGGCATTGGAAGGTGTTCGAGGATGATCTTGAAATCAAAAAATTCCTCGAATCTATTGATGAGTTCTCTGTATTTCACATTGATCAAGATCTTGATCCAGAAGGTGATCTGCACCCTGAGGTATTTTTAAATAAAATTGCTAATTACTGTATTGTTTAGTTTCCTAGCAATCACATTCAAAAGGGACTAGTTCCTTTAGAAATATTGTTCGATGGGAATGAAGTGGCAGTGAAGGGTGAGGCTTCAAATGGGGATGTTGATGCAACTAAATGAAATATTGGCATAGAGTAGGATCCTAAGTTCATCAAGTTGTCAAGCAGTCTGTCAAAGGGGTAGAGAGCCGAGTATGTTGAGTTATTAAAATAATTTGCTGATGTGTTCACCTGGACCTATGAAGACCTCAAGACATATGACACAACTATCATGGAACATAAGATACCACTGAAGGAAGAAGCTAAGACATTCAGGCAGAAGTTAAGACAAACTAATCCGATCTTTCTATCTATCATGAAGAAAGAAGTTGTTAGATGCTCAAATCATAATCCCTTTGAGATATTATGAGTGGGTGGCTAATCTGGTGCCATTAAGAAAGAAGAGTGGAGAAATCAGACTTTGTGTTGATTTCAGGAACCTATACAGAAGCTCCAGAAAGGACGATTATCCCCTACCTAAGATGGAGCACATGTTGCAGAGGGTAAATGGTGCATCCAAAATATCCATGATTGATGGTTTTTCTGGCTATAATCAGATATCAGTCCTACCTGAGGATAGAGAAAAAAACAACCTTTACCACTCCTTGGGGCACATTCATGTATGCCAAAATGCCTTTTGGATTAATGAATGCAGGAGAAACATTTCAGCGAGCCATGGACATAGCCTTCATTAGGGAGAAAGATCAATTCATGGTGATCTATCTAGATGACATCACTATCTTTTCCAGATCTGATAAAGAGCACTGTTGTCACTTAAGGAAGGTTTTATTGAAATGCAGAAGGTTTGGATTTTCCTTAAACCCCAAGAAGTCTTTGTTTTCTATGGAGGAGGGGAAGCTATTAGGACATATAGTATCAGCAGAGGGAGTGATAATTGATCCCAGCAGGGTGAAGGCAATTCAAATCCTGTCACTTCCCAGATCCAAGAAAGAGGTCCAGTCTTTCCTGGGTAAAATTAATTTTCTGAGGAGGTTTGTCTCAAATTTTGATGAGTTGGTGAAGCACATAACATCCATGCTTAGAAAGGGAAATGAAGCAAAATGGACTACTGAACCCGGGGAATCCTTTGTCCAAATAAAAAACACTTTGACTAAGGCACCTATGCTGATAAGTCCTGATTATTCCAAGGATTTCCTAATTTTTTCTTTTTCTTCTTTTGATACAGTAGGAGTTGTTCTATTACAGAAGAATGCTGAAGGGCTAGAGAAGTGATGCAGGAGCATTGCAACTACCAAACCAAGCATGGAGCCAGCGCATGTGTTTTTAAACACGTGACATATAAGCTTGACAACTTTTTAAATTTTCATTAAAGATGAAGTGCCATATCCTTCAATGAAACATTTATGAAGGAGCGCCTGTTGTATTGTATCAGACCTCGAGCCTTACGCTCTTGTCTGAAGTAGATAGGAGGCATTTACTTTAGTTAATGCAGGTAGATAGGATTTTATTTTCTAGATTAGACAGTTTAGAGTTCGAGAGGGAAAATGGATATAGACACCCTCCTTTGTACATTGTAACATTATTCATGAGCAAGAAGAGAGGAGCAAGAAGAGAAAAATTGTGAAGAACACCCATGTACAGGCATTTGAATTAATAGAAGGAAGTTCTAATTCAAATTCATGGCTGGTGTTATTTCTCTGTGTATATTGTTCAAGTGCTTATGAATGTTTGTTTTCTTGATATGCATTTGATTTTTATATGCTGTGCATGAGATTTCATGTTTGAAACTTGAAGTCTAAGAGAGAATGAGTTTCAATTTTTTCTCTATTTGAGCCAGGAGATTCCTGCAAGGTGTGCAATGGAATTCATCCGCAAGGAGTGCGTCAATGAAGGCTCAGTAGAATAACACTTGTTCTCATTTGCCCAAAAGTTGATTTGGGTTGTTGAAGTCGTGCAAGGTGTGCGCAGGCTGGAGAAGAAGTCTCAGTTGTGTATCTGAGAAAAGGGAGGTTGAAGACTGCTGCTGCAGGAAGTGCGCAGAGTCTGAAAGATTCAACACTTGAGGATTTGTTGAACGTCGAGCGTGAGGAGTACGCACGAATCCATCTGAAGGAGTCAGAGTGGAAAATCTCAGGAGGTTTAACACCTTCGTAATATTGTGAAAGAGAACACAGGAGGGTTGATCAAGGAAGGGTCACGCAGAATTGTAGGCGCAAGCTTGGAGAACAAGTCTCGGCAGAAATACTTAGCCACTTCAGAGAAATCTCATGGAGGAGAATTGACGGCCAGGATTCACCGAGGAAGCAGCGAAATCCTGTCCGCCATCAGATTTGGGAAAGTTCCACAAGGTTTAAGCCTTAGCGTGCAAGGGAGGAGCCCGAGGGTCATCAGGACTCGGCTCATCGGAGGATCGGAGTTCCAGAGACAAGAGTCTCATGCCTAAAATCGCGACCAATGATTTCTCGGAAGGATCTCAACCATTGATTTCAGCAGGGGTACGTGGAAAGAGGTCCCAAGGATTGTGAATCGGAGAATCAGGATTCTGGAGATAGGGACTTGGCACGTTGAAATCGCGATTAGCGATTTACCGATGCGATCATAGCCATTGATCTGCAGGATGCATGTCCGAGGATCCAGTGGAATCGAAGTTCAACATTTCAGGGTTTTTGAGGATAGAGGAACTGTCAACCCAGGAATCGTGATATCGCGAAACGCGATACCCCGATAGTTAGAGTTGTGGGCCCCGGAAGGTGGAGTAGGAGCCATGTGTCATTGTGCATTGGGGTTCGGGGAATTGAATATCCCGTTTTCATTGACAACGAGAATCGTGATCTTTCGATCCGTGATTTCCCAACAGGGTTAAGGGCCTTAGGGCAAGACAGGTGTTGGAAGGCTAAGCCTTGCCGTGGGTGGACGCCAAGTGGCATCAGAGAATTGGGAATCGGGGATTCGAAAGGCAAGCGGTTTACAACCTTGTGGAGACCGATTTCCCGACGGGACAATCTCTGACAAGAGGAAAATAACACAGGCAATATTCATCGGGTTTCAGTGATTTTGAGACCCGAGCGCAGGACTCGCGACCACGCGAGGTTCGATTTCCCGATAGTATAAAGGGAGATCACCACGAGCATTCTGTGGGTGCAGAAAATATCCGACAAGGGAGTTGAAGGGCATTTTATCTCTTCGGGCCTAAGGAAAAGAAGGTCTTGGTGGTAGCGGGTGTGCCCTGGGTGGTGTGTTAGCGTCAGTGTGGTATCAGAGCGAGAAAATCTCTCTGTTTTCTGTAGCAGAGAGAAGGGAAGGAAGAAAATTCACCATGCCGCCCAAAAGAGAAAGACAGTCACCTGAACCCGAGGATAGGGAGGTGAGAAGAACAGGTAGACCAATAGCTAATCCAGAGATGGAGAGGCAGATACGAGATCTTCGAGTGAGGTTGGAAGATATGGAGGAAGCGCAGAGATGCACCGCAAGTGCAGGAGATCTAAGTGACTTCGAAGGCGAAGCTGAAGTTGAACAGGAAGGCGAAGTTGCAGCTGATGATGCAGCCAATGAGCGATTGATTAAAGCCATTGCCAGGATGAGTTCAAAGACAAAAATGGACATTCCAACTTATGAAGGAAGTATGGATGTAGAAGATCTGTTGGATTGTATTAGAGCTCTTGACACCTACTTCGACTATGAGGATATCGAAGAGGACAAAAAGATAAGGCATGCTGTCACGAAATTGAAAGGACATGCAGCATTATGGTGGGACGAGCTTCAGGCAGATAGACGTTCCAAAGGGAAGCAAAAGATCAAAAGCTGGGATCGAATGATTGCGAAGATGAAGGCAAAGTTCATCCCAAGGGATTATCAAATCACACTGTTCAAGAGGATGCAAAACCTGAGACAGAAGTTGATGACAGTAAAGAAGTATACCAAGGAATTCTATAAGCTCAATATCAGAGCAGGTCATCGGGAGAGCGATGATGAAAAAGTAGCCAGGTATATGAATGGCTTAAGATACGATATCTAGGACGAGATGAGTATGACAACCATCAGAACGGTGGAGGATGCGTATCAGATGGCTTTGAAAGCTGAGGAAAAGCTAAGACATAAGCCAACACAGCGAGGCCTAGGTAGGAGCCAACCAAGAGGTAAATTAGTTTCCCAAGACAGGTTCCAGAAATCCAGGGATGACTGGAAGAGGCCTCAGGGTAAAGTTGAAAGAGGTGGAACCTCACAGTGAGGGCCACATGCTGAACAGAGAAGGCAGAAAAATGATCAGCGAGGAGATTATGCTGATGCAAACACTCTTCCTCGTACTAGAGGTTGAGGTAGAGGAAGAGGTGGAGTCATCACATGCTATACATGTGGGAAGAACGGGCACAAAGCAGTTGATTATCCAGATAGAAAGAGGGATGGAGGAGAAGCTCACATCGCCGAGGCACAGAGGTGAGATGCTGAAGCAGAATATGCAGAAGACAGTAGGTCATTGATGATGCGTAAAGTTCTCTTAACACCTGAGAAGGAGGTGGAGGAAACAGCTCAAAGAAGCAGACTGTTCAGAACTGCATGCAAGACCAAAGACAGGAAATACAAAGTTATTGTGGACAGTGGAAGCATCGATAATCTCGTTTCAATCGAGATGGTGGAGAAATTAGAGCTAGAGACGACTGATCACCTGAGTCCATATAAAGTTTCATGGCTACAGAAGGGACATCAGGTGAGTGTCACTAAACAGTGCTTAGTTGACACCAAAATAGGAGGATATAATGACAAGATTTTATGTGATGTCATTCCTATGGATGTTTGCCATTTACTGCTGGGAAGACCATGGCAGTATGATAGAAACGTAATTCATGATGGGAAAATGAATACGTATACTCTGGAGAAGAATGGGAGAACACATATGTTACTTCCGATCAAAGATAAGGAGGTAAAGCCGGAAGTGAACAACATGGTACTTCTCATGAGTGGGAAGGAGCTTCTTACATAAGTTAAGAAGAAAGAAGATCCATAATTCTTTGTGGTCAGAAAACCCAAAATCATTTTGACCAGCACAAGAGTGGACGATTTGCCAGAAGAAATTCAGGAACTGCTGGAGGAGTTCACTGATATTGTGGTAGACGAATTACCTCATTCGTTGCCGCCAATGAGGAGCATACGTCACCACATAGACCTTGTACCGGGAGCTAGTTTGCCAAATAAGGCTACGTACAGGTTGACGCCGCAAGAAAATGAAGAGGTCAATAAACAGGTCCAGGAGTTATTGGACAAAGGACTGGTCAGGGAAAGTTTGAGTCCGTGTGCCATTCCAACGATACTCAGCCCAAAGAAGGATGGAGGCTAGAGAATGTGTACAGATTCCAGAGCCATTAACAAGATCACCATCAAGTATAGGTTCCCATTGCCAAGAATGGATGACTTGATGGACTATTTAAGTGGAGCCAATTTTTTTTCAAAGGTCGATTTGAAAAGCGGATACCATCAGATTCACATGAGGGAAGGCGATAAGTGGAAGACAACCTTCAAGACCAACGAAGGACTGTATGAATGGCTAGTCATGCCGTTTGGCTTGACGAATGCGCCAAGTACATTCATGAGGTTAATGAATGAAGTGTTGAAAGAATTCATAGGTAAGTTTTTCATTGTTTATTTATATGACATATTAATTTTCAGCAAAACAAAGGAAGAGCATCTGAAGCATTTAGCTGCAGTAATGATAAATCTACAACAAGAGAAGCTATTGATCAACATGAGGAAATCTTTGTTTATGAAGACATAACTCATTTACTTGGGGTTTGTCATATCGGCAAATGAATTGAAGATGGATCCAAGGAAAGTGGAGGTAATAAAGAATTGGCCATCACCAAGAAATGTTTTTGAGGTGAGAAGTTTCCATGGAATGGCGAGTTTCTACAGGAAATTCATCAGGAATTTTAGCGGAATAAACGAAGCGATGATGGACACAGTCAAGAAAAGACATAAATATTTTCATTGGACTGAAGAGGCTGAGAAAAGCTTCAATCTATTGAAGCGAAAGATCACAGAGAAACCAGTGTTGGTGTTGTCAGATTTTCGAAAGACATTCTAGGTGAAATGTGATGCAAGTGACTTTGCCATAGGAGCAGTCTTGAGTCAGGATGACAGACCAATTTCTTATTTCAGCAAGAAGCTGAATGAGGCAAAGGAAAAATACTCCACATATGATAAAGAATTTTATGCCATCATACAGGCATTGAAAAAATGGAGACACTATTTGATTCCAAGGGAATTCATTTTATATAGTGATAATCATGCATTACAATATGTAACTCAACAGGAGAAATTAAATCAGAGGCATGTTAAATGGGTAGAATACATGCAGAATTTTACATTTGTTATCAAACATATTTCAGGTACTGCTAACAAAGTGGCTGATGCTTTGAGCAGGAAATGTTTGCTGTTGCAGGAGTTCAAAGTCAAGACTTTAGGCTTTGATGATCTCAGGGAGATGTACGTAGGTGATGCAGATTTTGCAGAGGCATATGGAGCAGCTGAGAATCCAGTTCTCAAAGACAGAAGTCAGTGTATAGATTACATGATCCAAGATGGATTACTGTTCAGAGGAAATCAATTGTGTATTCCAAATTGCTCCATGAGGGAGAACTTTTTGAAAGAAAAACACAGCGGAGGATTAGCAGGACATTTTGGCCATGACAAGACATACGCAAAGCTGAGTGAGTCATACTTTTGGCCAGGGATGCAGTCAGAAGTTAAAAGGTTTGTTAACAGGTGTAGAATTTGCCAACATTCTAAGGGCAGAAAGCAGAATGGAGGTCTTTATCAGCCATTACCCATACCAGAAAGGCCATGGGAGGCAATCAGGATGGATTTCGTACTGGGATTATCGAGGACGCAAAGAGGACATGATTCCATATTTTTGGTAGTTGACAGGCTTTCAAAGATGGCACATTTTATCCCATTTCATAAGACCAGCGATGCAACTCACATCGCAAATTTATTTTTCAAGGAGGTTGTTAGACTTCATGGACTGCCGAAAAGCATAGTTTCGGACATGGATACCAAATTTATTGGATATTTCCGGAGGACACTCTGGAAGAAGATGGGAACTAACTTAATGTTCAGTTCTACCTATCATCCACAGACAGATGGGTAGACATAAGTGGTCAATAGAAGTCTAGGGGACTTGCTGAGGAGCTTAGTGATGGAGCACCACAACAGCTGGGATAGCATATTACCACAGGCAGAATTCGCTTACAATGATTCGGTGAATCGAAGCACAAGGAAAATTCCATTTGAGATAGTATACGGCGGACAGTCGAAAGGTGTTTCAGAGCTGAGCGATTCAAAACAAATAATGACTCAGAGCGCAAGCACTGAAGAATTCACTGAGGCGATGGAGGATCTTCACAGCAGGGTGAAGCAGCAACTGGCAGAATCGAACCAAGAATATAAGCGCAGAGCAGATCAGCATCGGAGACAACTTCAGTTTGAGGTTGGCGATCTGGTTCTGGCACATCTGAGGAAGGAAAGGTTCCCAAGGGGAACATATAACAAGCTGAAAATGAAGAAAATTGGGCCATGCAGAGTCGTAAAGAAATTGGGAGACAATGCTTACGAGATTGAATTGCCAGATGAGATCGGAATATCTCCGACATTCAATGTCTCATACTTATATCCATATAAGGCTGAGGAAGCAGGAGCAGCAGATGAACAACCAGACGTTCAGTGGCAGAAGCAGATGTCGATTGCAGAAAAGCCACATATGGAGTGTATACTTGATAAGAGGGTGAGCAAGAAGACCAGTCGGAAGCAGTATTTTGAATATCTAGTCAAATGGAAGAACCATCCAGTGGAAGATGCCAACTAGGAGTCAAAAGTAGTGATTCAGAAGCATGGACAAAGCGTGCAGGAGATCATGGATAGGAGCCCATGAAATATTTCAAGCCGAGGAGTATGATGGAGGAGCATCGCGACTACCAAAGCAAGCATGGAGCCAACACATGTGTTTTTAAACACATGACATATAAGCTTGACAACTTTTTAAATTTTCATTAAAGATGAAGAGCCATATCCTTCAATGAAACATTTATGAAGGAGTGCCTGTTGTATTGTATGAGACCTCGAGCCTTACGCTCTTGTCTGAAGTAGATAAGAGGCATTTACTTTAGTTAATGCAGGTAGATAGGATTTTATTTTCCAGATTAGACAGGTTAGAGTTCGAGAGGGAAAACGGATATAGACACCCTCCTTTGTACATTGTAACATTATTCATGAGCAAGAAGAGAGGAGAAAGAAGAGAAAAATTGTGAAGAATACCCATGTACAGGCATTTGAATTAATAGAAGGAAGTTCTAATTCAAATTCATGTCTGGTGTTATTTCTCTGTGTATATTGTTCATGTGCTTATGAATGTTTGTTTCTTGATATGCATTTGATTTGTATATGCTGTGCATGAGATTTCATGTTTGAAACTTGAAGTCTGAGAGAGAATGAGTTTCAATTATTTCTCTATTTGAGCGAGGAGATTCCTGCAAGGTGTGCAGTGGAATTCATCCGCAAGGAGTGCGTTGATGAAGGCTCAGTAGCGTAACACTTGTTCGCATTCGCACAGAAGTTGATTTGGGTTGTTGAAGCCGTGCAAGGTGTGCGCAGGCTGGAGAAGAATTCTTAGTTGTGTATCTGAGCAAAGGGAGGTTGAAGACTGCTGCTGTAGGAAGTGTGCAGAGTCTGAAGGATTCAACACTTGAGGAGTTGTTGAACGTCGAGCACTAGGAGTACGCGCGAATCCATCTGAAGGAGTCAGAGTGGAAAATCTCAGGAGGTTTAACACCTTCGTAATATTTTGAAAGAGAACACAAGAGGGTTGATCAAGGAAGGGTCACGCAGAATTGTAGGCGTAGGCTTGGAGAACAAGTCTCGACAAAAATACTTAGCCACTTCAGAGAAATCTCGTGGAGGAGAATTGACAGCCAGGATTTGCCGAGGAAGCAGCGAAATCCCATCCGCCATCAGATCTGGGAAAGTTGCACATAGGTTAAGCCTTAGCGTGCAGGGGAGGAGCCCAAGGGTCATCGGGACTCAACTCATCGGAGTTCCAAAGATAAGAGTCTCGTGCCTAAAATCGCGACCAGCGATTTCTTGGAAGGATCTCAACCGTTGATTTTAGCAGGGGTACGTGGAAAGAGGTCCCAAGGATTGTGAATCAGAGAATCAGGATTCTGGAGATAGGGACTTGGCACGTTGAAATCACGATTAGCGATTTCCTGACACGATCAGAGCCGTTGATCCGCAGGATGTGTGTCCGAGGATCTAGTGGAATCAGAGTTCAACATTTTGGGGTTTTCGAGGACAGAGGAACCATCAACCCAGGAATCATGATATCACGAAACGCGATACCCCGATAGTTAGAGTTGTGGGCCCCGGAAGGTGGAGTAGGAGCCAGGTGTCATCGCGCATCGAGGTTCGGGGAATTGAATATCCCGTGTTCATTGAAAACGGGAATCACAATATTTTGATCCACAATTTCCCAACAGGGTTAAGGGCCTTAGGGCAGGACAGGTGTCAGAAGGCTAAGCCTTGTCATGGGTGGACGCCAAGTGGCATCGGAGAATCGGGAATCGGGGATTCGAAAGGCAAGCGGCTTACAACCTCATGGAGACTGATTTCCCGACGGGACAATCTCCGACAAGAGGAAAAGAGCACAGGCAATATTCATTGAGTTTCAAGGATTTTGAGACCCGAGCACAGGACTCATGACCACGCGAGGTCCGATTTCCTGATATGATAAAGGAAGATCACCACGAGCATTCTGTGGGTGCATAAAACTTCCGACAAGGGAGTTGAAGGGAATTTTAGCTCTTCGGGCCTAAGGAAAAGAAGGTCCTGGTGGTAGTGGGCGTGCCCTGGGTGGTGCGTTAGCATCAAGAAGCCCATTTCATTTTTCAGTAGGGAATTAAGAGATGCAGAGGTCAAATATGACATCATGGAGAAGCAAGCCTATGCCTTGGTCAAGGCCCTTAAAGCATTCATAGTATATGTCCTTCATTCAAAAACCATTGCATATGTTCCTTTAGCTTCTGTGAAGGACATTCTCATTCATCCTGACATAGACAGGATAAAAAGAAAGTGGATTACCAAGATCCTTGAGTTTGACCTAGAGATTAAGCCAACCAAGTTTGTTAAAGGGAAGGGCTTAGCTAAGTTGCTGGCTGAATCAAATTGAAAATCCTTGGGGGTTAAGTTCATCGGTGGTTGCTCAGGAAATCAACATGATGAATTATCTGATGGAAATCCTCAAGATAGTCCTCCACTAGTAGAGTGAACATGGTATAGAGATATCATATATTTTCGGCTAGAATTAAAGCCCCATGATAAAATAGGGAAGAGTAAGGCAATAGATTTAAATCTCAAATCAATCAAATATTTCCTTATTGACCAAGTCTTGTACTAGAGAGACCCTCTAGGGGTGTTTTTGAGGTGTCTGAACCCACAGAAGGCCCTGAAAGTGACACTTGTCTTCCATAGAATCATTTGTGGGGGACAACACTTTTGGAAGACCACGACCCACTAGATTGTCAAGGTTGGGGACTACTAGCCCATCTTAAGGACCGATGTCTCCAGGGAGGTGAGAGCTTGCATCAAATGCCAAAGGTTCTCAGAGAAGCAGTAGCTCAAATATCTGCCACTAAAACCTGTAGTAGCTGCAGTACCCTTTCAACAATGGGGGTTGGAATTCATTGGAGAGATTCATCCTTCCTCAAGAGTCCAACACAGATGGATCCTGACCGCAATTGACTAAGTGGATAGAATCTATCCCCACCAGGAGTGCTTCACACAAAGTTCTCATCAACTTCCTGGAGGATATCATAGCAAGGTTTGGATGCCCCAGCAGAATTGTCACTGATAATGCTGCATCTTTCAAGTCTGAGCCTCTGGTGAGGTTCTGTGAGAAGTTTGGGACTTCACTAGTTCATTCCACTCCCTATTATCCATAAGGAAATGGACTGGCAGAGTCTTACAATAAAATCCTGATTAAGCTCATTAAAAGATTGTTGGAAGATAATAAGAAGGCTCGGGACTCAAAACTCAAATTCTCTTTGTGGGCTGGCCGAGTGACAACCAAGAAATCCTTGGGAACCTCCCCTTTTCAACTTGTTTATGGGAAAGAAGTTGTTTTTCCCACTCAGCTGGCTCTACTTGTAGAAAAATTATTTCAATATTATGAAGGAGATCCAGATCATATGGTCAGAAGAATCCATCAAATGGTGGAAGTGCATCAGACCAGGGAGCAGGTAATGAACATATCTCACAATCATCAACATAAGATCAAGTACATCTTTGACATGATGGTTAAGAAAGACGATTTCCAACTGGGAGATCTGGTATTTAAGTGGGATGCTCCCTGTTGAGTCTCCATTTTGACATACGATAATACCCTATCTTACCCTCTATCTAAGTCTTTTTTCCTCTGTTATAAACCTATACTGGACTATTCCCTCCCAAAACACATGCCTAATAGCTATGTCATGCCTACAAGAGGTAATTGGCGATTTAAAGCATGTTTGTTTAACTTTCTTAAATTAATTCGATTGAAAGTGTTTTATCTTGTATAGTTCTAATAATTTGATTTATGAGCAGTCTATCCGGCACTACCAGACACCGTGTAATCTGGTACCGAATCCATTCCAATACCCAAGACAATTTTGATCCGGTACCAACTCCATTCTGGTACCAAGACGTGTGCTATTCCGATACTCCTTACTCTGTTCTATTCCGGTACTTGACTCGCGACTGTGTACAATCCGGTACCAAAAACTCTATTTCGGAATGCACCAGTTGGACCTGGATAATGGTGGAGATTTTGAGAAGACAGTTGGATAGAAGCGTTCAATTCAGTTCTCCAGTTGCAAGAGACCTCATCACTCATGCACTTCGTGTCATGAGGATAGAGTCGACTCCTAAAAATTCAATGTAAATCTTATTTCTGGAATTTCTCGAACTATTTAATGTTTATCGATAAATATTGGTAGTATCATCTTACCTTATATAAGGAATGCTGTGTAGAGAGGAATGTAAGAAATATATGATAAGAATCAGAAAGTACTTTTTGTCATCATGTATGAAGTAAAACACTGTTGATCCAATTTACCAGCTGAATTAATACAAAAGATCTTTTATGTCAATTCTTGGATGTGAGTGAAAGTTTTAGTCTGTTAACTCCTTAAGAGGTTCATTGTTGGTTTGGCAAGGGCCCACTCCCGACTAAGGTAAACCTCATTGTATATGTTCTATGTGTTTGTGTGGATAGTTTACAGCACCGTGTGTGTGTGATTAGTCTTTATTTCATTCTCAAGATTGAGCATTGAGTTAATCATTTTGGATTGGTGTGTATAGGCCAGTACTAGATCAAATATACATTTTATTATCCAATGTTGAAGGTAGCTATCTCATAATTTGAAGTGTGGGACTGATATTTTAAGTTTATGATTGTAGTATCGCAAGGGACCAAGAGACTTTATCTTTCATCTTCATGTGTTGTAATAAAGTCTTTCAGTTGTACTTAATTCCCCTTGTGTTGGTTTGATTGAATTACATGAAGTTGAAGTTGGTTTTTGTTTCAAGAATGGTTGGAGTTGATTGTTTTAATTACTACAGGAGACAAACTTCTTAAAGTTCAACTTTTCAATACAAGTGCCTAAAATGAACAAACTTGTTTCTCTAGTACAACATCTATTTGATTGACTATTTCTCTAAGTTTCATTATCAGTTTTCTCTTTTAGGTTCAGAGGATATTTTGAAGTATTTAGAGATCTTAGAAATGGAATTTTTATGTTATTAATTATTTCCTATATGCAACAGACTTA
>JZKD02S0358670.1:161725-190428 GCA_000966675.3 Picea glauca | reverse complement strand
AAATAATTAATTAATTAAAACAATTATAATCTAAAAATTTTAAAAATTTATAATTATTGATTTCATTAAGTCGGCTCCTTACAATAACTTTTCAATTATATTTATATACATGCTAGTCTTTTTTCCTTCATCTTTCATAAATGCTTTCCTGAAGATGGACCACAATAGTTTGGTCCGAAACGTCGAAAAACATAAAACCTATGCGATGGATCCGAAAGAACTCTCTGAACAGAACAATGATCGCAAAAGTCTTAGAACAGTTATGACTATACAATTATTCAGAAGAAACAGTTGGTAGTACGCACTACAAATTTTTCACTTATAGCTGGACAACTATACAAGATGGGACCTGACGAGATATTGAGAAGGTGTTTTATGGAAGCAGAGAGACCATTGATCCTCACATAAGCACATGAAGGCATCGCAGGAGGACACTACACAGGGAAAACAACAACGCAAAATATTCTTAGGGTTGGCCTTTGGTGGCCTACTCTACACAGAGATGCTAAGGACTATTACGGAGCTTGCGATGTATGTCAAAGAGTTGGGAAACCATCCAGAAGAGATGAAATGACTTTAGCACCACAACTGAACCTACAACCATTTGAGAAATGGGCCATTGACTTCGTGGGACCTCAAAACCCACCAGGGAAGCGCACAGGAGCTAGATGCATAATCATTGCGACAGAGTATTTGACCATATGGGCAGAAGCAAGAGAAGTTAAGGACTATAGTACAACTACAACTGCACACTTCATATTTGATGATATATTAACCATGTTTGGATGCCCGAAGATCCTTATGAGTGGTCAAGGCACACATTTCATCAAGAAGAACGTTGAATCCTTGACTCAGGAATTTGAAATTCACCATCAGAAGAGCACACCCTATCATCCACAAGCAAATGGGACAGTTGAAGCATTCAATAAAATCTTGGAGAAAATGCTGACAAAGATATGTAGTGTGAACAAGGATGACTAGGATTTGATAATACTAGCAATATTATGGGCCTATTGAACCACTTGTAAGAAACTAACCATGCAGACCCTCTTCAAATTGGTTTATGGTATAGAAGTAGTTGTACCCATGGAATATTTGGTTCTTAGTTTGAGAATTGTAGCCTTTACAGATATGAATTACACTAGCACTGTGCAAAATAGGCTTGCGCGGTTGGTCAAACTGGAAGAAGACAAATTTATTGTAGGATTTCACCAGCCAGTTTAGAAAAAAAGAGGGAAGGCCATCCATGACAGAAACATAAAAAATAAGGCATTTAAGCAAGGTGGTTTGGTATTGGCATATGACAGTAAGTTCATGAAGCATTCTTGAAAGTTCGGAATGCATTGGCTTGGGCCATATGAGGTTTCCTATGTTACAGAAGGAGGAGCTGTGCAATTGAAGACTTTGAATGGAGAATGGAAGGAAGGATTAGTGAATGGGAGCTGGTTGAAATTGTATTGTGACAACCAACTGCCTCAAAACTCTCATTAAAAGCAAAAGGAAAAGGATCTAGGTACCAGGTGCAATTGAAACTGGGTACTAGACACAGAAAAGACAGTCTGCACAAGGAAGGAAGCGAGGACTAGAGATGGAAGCATAGGCTGCCCCGCACAGTCTGAAGTCAAAGCACAACAAAAGGATTAGATATGAAGTGCGTCGAGACGAGTCACAGGTGAGTGTTGGGGGTATGTTGGCCCTTGGATATGGAAGCAAGAGAAGATTAAGGAAGAAAAGGAAAAATGTGAACTGCGCGGAAGACACAGTGACTGATACTGGGTCGAAGTGAGCAGAAGAGAAGAAAAGATGGTGTGAAGTAAGAGAAAGAAGGTTGTCAGACGAGAAGATCAAGGATGAAATATCTAAAATGAAGATGAATTGTGGACAACTTAACAAGTGGAAAAATCCACCGTTGGATTCTTTGGAGCACTGCGTGACAAGGAAGGAAAGACAGGCTAGTGAAGCCTTGAAAATGTAGGTCAAGTTGACCTAGGGTTTTGGTATATAGGGTTTTGACACTTAGGTTTTAACCTAAGGGTGTCCGAGAACTATTGTAATGTATAAATAGAGGTCTAAAGGACCTGGGATGGGTTGTTGTTGTTGTTGGTATTGTTGGTGCTAGGTTGGTCGAGAGTTCATTGCTCTTGTGTGATTGAGTGAGTAGTATTGTGTGAGAAGGACGTGATGAGTGTGAGAGACTTCTGGTATTGTAAGATATTCGATTGGGTGTGAAGATCAACCCTGTAACTGGGTGCGCAGGGAGGGGAGAGACAGAGAGGAGAAGAGAGAATATATGCTAGCTAAGAGCGCAGACAAGAACTTTATGCTTCATCTTAATATATTATAAAGCACAGTTCTGTGGACGTAGCCCTAGGGAGAGGTTGAACCACATATATCATGTGTTGTGTGTGATTGATGTTGTGTTCTCTATCATTTGATATCCTGCTATTGTGATATTGAGTATATCTGAAGTATAACTTGCACAATAGGTTTAATGGAGATAAAGAATAACTAGGTGACTATGTATTGTTGTTGTGAATCCATTCTACATTCCCTCTGGTTGTAGACACCTGTGTCCTCCAAACCTCTATAGCTACTTCGAGTGAGATTGCATCTGCTTCGCAGGTGTTTTCAAAAGGGACAGTAGTTAGGGCTTGTTGGTGCGCTCTTGGAGCTGAACCCTGGGTCTGCCCCTATGCCAATAGTTCTCCTGTCATATGACATCAGGCTCCAATATCCACCAACCAGGTCCCACTACCATAAATTGTACCAAAGAGGACGAAGACTAATAAGAACTCCCTCTGAAGCATATATGCAACCTCATCAACCTCTATTGTTGATGCATGTTGCTTCCTTACCCCTCTCCTCCATTGTGAACACTTTGAAGCATAATGACCAAACTCATGACAAGAAAAACACTTGACCCTTCTAAGGTCCTTCTTCCTCCTCGACTCTGGAGATGCCTCTCTCTTGGGAGAACCATCTTTTTTTCCCTTCCTTGTATGAGAAACCAGAGCTTGGTTCTCATCATTATTTTGTTTTTTCTTTCCATTTCTGTGTTGACTTTTGTAGTTTCAGACATGTATTCTCACATGACCCTAGGTGTTAGGCATGTGGAAATTATCATGGGCACCACATCACACTTTCGATTTGGTGAAAACCCCCTTGGATTTAAGTGGGTGATTCATGGGTTTGGTGATGGGCCTTGTGGGATTTTTTTGGGGCTTCATACCCACAAGGAGAGCCTAATTTTATGTGGACTTGTGGAGGGGCTTCTATGATGACCCTTAAGGATTGTATATAAAAGAGAGAGGTCATTGTGAAATTAAATATCATGTAGAGTGTGTGGAGACATGATGGGGCTAGAATGAGTGAGTCTGCACTTGTGATAGGGGGATTGGTGATCTCAGGAAGTCTACAAGGTGGCGAATATGTCATAGGAGAAAGGTGGTAGAGAGCGAAGTGTATTGAGGTGATCATCCTAGTTTTTTGTACTCATACAATGTTTGCAGATGAGTGAAGTGTGTATATATGCGGGTTGCAGAAGGAAGAATTGTGTATAGGGTATATGTAGTTTGCATGATATAAATCCATGTATGTCTATGGGATTCCAGTTGATGAATCATGTATCTAGTTTTCTGGGTAGGTACAAATCCATACAGGTTGACAGGTGACGTCAGCAGGATGTATAGGTGGTCCACAACAGATTTGTGTGCAGAGGATATTTATAGATATTGATAAGGTTTGCTTTTCTGATTTGTATGGTCATTGGAGAACAATGTTGTTCTCATTTTTTGGTAACTTTGGAGGACAATGTTGTCCTCATATTTTGGTGATATTGTATTGGGTGGGGGGGTTGGTTTTTACCTCAATATTTCTGATGATAATAATATTACATAACTGAAATTGTGTCTCATGTGTATTGATGATTCATCTTTGATCTTTGTGCTTTCGCTGCATATGTTTTCAATCAATAATTTCAGTGTAAAGTTTTTCAGTGATAATAGTTAGGGTTTTACTGTTAGATCACTAGGAAGCAATTTTCAGATATGAAATTAGTCACATAGAGTTGCATGTGAAAATTGACATGGTGTCAGAGCTTGGGATATGAAGAGAAGGGGATCATATTGAGACACATTTTGGATACAACACTGGAGGAGTGTTGTTCTTGTTCTTGTTCTTGTTTCAAGTAGGTGATCTAGGATCTTTTGATCAAGTGACTTATTAAAGAATCATATTAAATGAGCATAAACTAAAGTACACCATAAAGAAGGAAAAACTAAAAAGGAAAGAGACATAAGCATGCAATATGAACACAAAGAAATTGATAACGGAGTTCGTCCCTGGTGAACTATGTTTCCGGGTCCTGCTCTCAAATGGGTAGGTCTTTCTATTAACTCCACAAAAGAATTGGGAAAAATACATAAGTATACCTCATTCTGGAGTTAAGATACATAAGATTTGCTCAGATCAGAAAACTAACATCACCACTGTGTTCATGGCGTAGAATTACCTAAAAATGATTGTCTCCATGCCCCGATCTAAGTCCGACACTTTCAGGCCCAAGAGACACCCCTGAATCAGTTTTCGTGCCACTACCTCTGCAATAAATGACCGGGAAAAATCTCGAAATGCATGCCAAAATCCATACGAGTGCGCTCTTGATTCTCCTTCGTCCCGTGCACTAGAGAACACCCCTATTTTATATAAAAATTTGGTGGTTATGCAATAACTGAGTTGGTTGGCGTAGTGGTTAGTGGAGCTATATTAAGTCATTTGTTCACTGAGTTGTAGGCAGAGGTCCCGAGGTCGAGTCCCATGGGCCTCCCCTTTTTAACATATGGTTGCAACTTATTATTGGCACGCTCTTCTAAATATGACAGGCAGTTTGACAGTGGATATATATATCAGAAAGGAAACCAAACTGGCGAAATATACCCCTAAAATGGAAGATATGTTGTGGTCGCATGTTTTGGCATATAACCAAGGGATAGGCCGAGGGCCTAACCCTTTTCTTCCCCCCATACGAAACATTATTAAACTTAAATAAAATTTGCGCCATGGTATAAACAAGGTCTATGTGGTGGAAGGTTGGCTAGTGCAGAGTTCTAAGGCCTTTGGGATAAGGAGGTTAGGAGTTCGAATCTTGGGGAGTCATATAATTTTACCACTTTCCAACTAGACTGGAGGGGTGCCACGTGGAAGCCCACGACTGGGCCATGTGGCACCATAACATTTGCCCATGAAAATGACACTTGTCACAACCTAATTCACCCACGTTTTTGCCATCAAACATGTACGGCCTTGCCACATCATCCCATTCAATCTCAACACTCTTCCATGTCAGTTGTATGGGTGTTCCACATGTCACCCTTGCAGTAGTCACATATGTCACCTTGACCTTTTGACTTTTTGACCAAGTTTGGCCTGAAATTTGACCACTTATATATTTTGATCCGTAACTTTTTTTGACGAGTTGTTTGTACCATTAGAGATCTTGTGATGCGCTCTTCGCGACCATGTCATTTTAAATGAATTTTGGGAAATTTCATTTTTTTCTCTTTCTATGTCTGTTGAAGCCATTCTGAGCTTCCTGAGTTGCCTTTGTGAGTTCTGAGTTGTTCTTAGCCTTCTCTGGATCCCTTTTGGATCATGCCTTCCCACTAAGAGATTTTTGGACCACCAAAATCTTTCATCAATCAATAGGTAAGTGAGGGAAGAGTCCCCTCACTTTGTCCTTCTCAATCCAGTTTGCCTTTCTTGGATGTGTGCCCTTTAAGCCTACTCAAAGATAATCAACATCACCCCTACCTGAAGTCCTCATCCTTCTGTCCAAGATGAAATCTTCCTGTAACTCATCCAATTACTCAGGTGTAAACTCATCAACTGAAGGTATTGAAACTTCCTCATCCTGATCCATGATCATGGGAGGCTCAAAATATTTCAAGTTCTCTATGTTCACAACGAAGTAAATCTGCATATATGGTGGAAGATCCAGACGAAAAGAATTAGTGCCTCTTTTCTCCAAGATAGTGAAGGGTCCATATCGGATAAAGAAGTATTCTATCAAAATAATAGGAGAAACAATAGGAGGTCTAGAAATCATATCGACTACCTTGTTACTTGTACCCTTCTTGTACTTGATTACTAAATGAAATTGTTGAAGAAAAACCATCCATCTGTAGTGTCAAGATTGTTGCAGTTTGGTATGTGCTTGAAGATACTGTAAGGGCTGGTGATTTGTATGTATAATTGTTTCCTTCCCTAACAAGTAGTGATTCCATTTCTTTACACTTGGAACTAATGCATACAACTCTTTATCATATGTAGGATAGTTAACAACAACTTGGTTAAAAGTTTCAGAGTGGTAATAGATAGGCTTACGATTTTTCATCAATACTGCACCCATGGCATATCTGTTAGCATCTGTCTCTATCTCAAAAGGATTTTGAATATTCGATAGTGCTAATACTTGTGCAATACTGATATTCTCCTTCAAAGTGTCGAAATATTTTTGTTTCTTTCCTTCCCACTGAAAAGTGTTCTTCACACTGGTTAAGGCATGCAAAGGAGCTGCTATAAAGGAGAAGTTGGGAATGAATCTACTCCAATACTGGATTGTACCTAAGAAGCTCTAGATCTCAATTACACTTTTTCGCTCAGACCATTTTACAATTACTTCAATTTTGGAAGGATCAATCTTCAATTGTCCTCCTCCCATGATACGACCTAAGTATACAAGTGTAGTATTGCCAAATTCACTTTTAGACATTTTTACATACAACTTTTAACTTTCCAAAGTATCCAATACTTGTTTTACATGCCTTACATGTTCATCCCAAGTCTCTCCAAAAACAAGAATTTCGTCTAAATATACAATCACAAAGTCATCTAGGAAAGGCCTGAATACCTCAATCATCACACGCATGAGAGTTGTTGGAGCATTGAAAAGCCCAAAAAACATAACTAACCACTCAAAAAATCCATGTTTGGTTTTAAAGGCAGTCTTCCATGCATCCGGTTCTACAACCATGATTTTATGATATCCACTGTGCAAATCGAACTTAGTGAAATAAATGACATTCTTCAATTGATCAAGTAAATCATCTATACGAGGAAGAAGGTATCAATTTTTCACTGTGATTTTATTTAAAGCCTGGTAATCGACACACATTATCCATGTGTCATCTTTCTTTGGCACCATCATAATCAGAGAACCACAAGGAGATGATCTGGGCCTGATGACCCCTTGATCCAATAAGCCCTGTACCTGCTTCTTGATCTCTGTCATCTCCACAATTGACATCCTGTACATGCCCACATTAGGAAGAGAAGAATCCTGTTGAAGATGTATCTCATGTTGGATTTCCCTCTTAGGAGTTAATCCATCTGGTTCCTGAAAAATATCATCATACTCATACTTAGAAACAATATCAATTAATTCCTTTTTATGAGATGGATCACACCCTTGGAGAGCGTCGGATGTCTCGACATATTTCTCTTTGATGACCATGAGTACATATCTCTTATTAGTGGTTATGAGTCTTTTCATTTGTCCTACACTAACAAGTGTTGTATTTACCCTCATGTTGTGAGCTCTAACGATATATTCCACTCCCCCCTTAGTAAGATGGTATTTTTTCTCATGACGAAAGAAGACTGTTTTTCTATCATAAATATAAGGACTTCCCAAGACTATGCCACATATATCAAGTGGTACAAAATCCAAATCCACTTCATCAATCAACTTTGAAGCAATAGAAAATATGATCCTACATTGTTTGTTGATATTAAGTTTTTCTTTAACACATACCCAACCAAGAGGATAAGGCTTTAGATGTGGTTTCGTTACAAGACCCATCTTTTTGACAAGTGCTTTAGATATTAAGTTTACTTGGGAACCCAGATCAAATAATGTATCTATATTAGTATGTTTAGATACAACTCGTATATGAAATGACTCATTCCTATTTTGTTCATCCATATGAGATTCATCATTGGAACTTGAACTATAATGAAGAGAATATTTACCTTGTACTCTAGCCGCTATGATATTTTCTTCATCTCTTGATTCGAAACCAAGATCTTGTTGCACTATAGCAATGGTGTTTGTCTTCCCCTTTCCACCAAACTGTTTTGGTTTCTTTTCTGGATGCAGTTTCCAACAATGTTATTCATCGTGACCTCTCTTCTTTCAATGAGTGCAAGATGGTTTTCCTCCTTCTCTCATTACTGAAGCGGTCTTCTTGTCCTTCCTCTTGAACTTCTTGAAATTATTTTGTGGGAAATTAGAAGGTTTCTTCATGGGATCTTCTTGAACATGTTTCTTTCCATTCTCAATGTGAGTGGCTTGCACACAAACTTCATCAAGACTAGTGGGGTTAAACAAGAGAAAAGTATGGTGAATATAACTGTGAAGTGTGTTAATATACTTCATTAAAGTTTCATAAGAATCCAAAGGAATGTTCAATGTTATAGCTTTCTTCCCAAATTATTCTATGAAAATTTGTACAGTTTGACCTTTACTTTGCCTTAAAGTTTTCCATTCCATCATCACTTTAAGTAAATACCCTAATGGATATAACTACTTTCTTATTTCTGATTTAAATTCTGACCATGAGGAAAGAATATTACCACACTTACTTTTGTCATGTAGCTTTCTGTCCCACCATACGAGAGTGGTGCCTTCCAACTGAAGAGAAGCCAATTTCACTTTAACTTCCTCTTCGTCAATATGGTGAACACGACAATATACTTCAACATGTCGGATCCAATTATCTATCTTTTTCAGAATTAACATCTCCATTAAACATAGGTAAATCAAAATTTACATCGATCTTTAATAATGGTTTCTTAAAATAAACTTTATGGATAGAATTATGAGAATGATGAGAATGCTCAGAGGAAGAAGAACTAGAACTTGAAGGCGAAGATGGAGTCTCATGAGGATCTCCTCTATCCCCTTGGTTTACCAGAGCATCATCATCAGGTGGTGCTTCTATTTTCTTCCCTTTATTCTTCATCCTCTTCTCATAACCTCCATACATTCGTTCGACCATTTTTGACATGCGATAAAATACCATGTGAAATGTTTTCTCCTATTCATCACGCTTGTCTTGTTCTGCCATTTTCTTCCCTCGGGATGCACAACCAACTTTGGGATTGAAATTATTAAGAGTTAATTCACCTTTCTTATGCTTGGCCCTAGTAATCATTCATACTAAAAATTTCAAGTCAAAGACGAATGCTCTGATACCAACATGATTCAGGATCTTTTCGTCAGGTGACTTATTAAAGAATCATATTAAATGAGCATAAACTAAAGTACACCATAAAGAAAGAAAAAATCAAAAGTAAAGAGACATAAGCATGCAATATGAACAAAAATAACTTGATAACGGAGTTCATCCCTGGTGGACTACGTCTCCAGGTCTTTCTCTCAAATGGGTAGGTCTTTTTATTAACTCCACAAAAGAATTGAGAAAAATATAGAAGTATACCTCATTCTGGAGTTAAGATACAAAATATTTACTCAAATAAGAAAAATAACATCACCACTGTGTTTGTGGCATCAAATTACCTAAAAATGACTGGCTCCATGCCCCGATCTGATTTTGGCACTTTCAGGCCCAAGAGATACCCCTACCTCAGTTTTTGTGCCACTACCTCTACAATAAATGACAAGGAAAAATCTCGAAATGTGTGCCAAAATATGTACCAAAATCTGTATGGGCACGCTCTTGGTTCTCCTTCATCCCGTACAATGGCAAACACCCCATTTTTATATAAAAATTCGATAGTTATGCAATAACTGAGTTGGTTGGCGTAGTGGTTAGTGGAGCTGTATTAAGTCGTTTGTTCACTGAGTTGTAGGCGGAGGTCCCGGTGTTGAATCCCATGGGCCTACCCTTTTTAACATATGGTTTCAACTTATCATTGGTGCGCTCTGCTAAATATGGCAGGCAGTTTGACAGTGGATATATATAGCGGAAAGGCTACCAAACTGGCAGAATATTCCCCTAAAATGGTGGATATGTTGTGGTCGCATGGTTTGGCATATAACCAAGGGTTGGGCCAAGGTCCTAACCCTTTTCTTCCCCCCATATGAAACATTATTAAACTTAAATAAAATTCATGCCATGGTATAAACAAGGTCTATGTGGTGGAGGGTTGGCTAGCGTGGAGTTGTAAGGCCTTTGGGATAAGGAGGTTAGGAGTTCGACTCTTGGGGAGTCATATAATTTTACCACTTGCCAACTAGACTAGAGGGGTGCCACATGGTAGCCCACGACTAGGCCACGTGGCACCATAACATTTTCCCACAAAAATGACACTTATCACAACCTAATTTGCCCACGTGTCTGCCATCAAGCCTGTATGACCTTGCCACGTCATCCCATTCTAACTCATCACTCATCACATCAGCTATACGGGTGTGCTACGTGTCACCCTTGCAGTGGTGACACGTGTCACCTTGACCTTTTGATTTTTTGACCAAGTTTGACCTAAACTTTGACTGCTTATATATTTTGATCTGTAACTTCGTTTGGCGAGCCATTTGCCCCGTTAGAAAGCTTGCGACGTGCTCATCACGACCATTCCATTTCCGATATCTGTTGAAGCCATTATGAGAATCCTGAGTTGCCTCTATGAGTTCTGAGTTGTTCTTAGCCTTATATGGATCTGTTTTGGATCAATAGGTCATTGGTGATATCCCTTAAAGTGAGCTAAAATGATGGTTGTAGGTCGAGAAAGGTTACATGGTCTCTAGTTTGAGACATGGAGTAGACTGTCCAGACAAATAGTTGTGATCTATTGTATCTTTGTGGTGTGGCATGCTAGGAGTTCTGGTGGATTGGTGGAGAGACTGAATCATATTAGTATGTTGTGTTGCATATTTCCAACCTTATGGATGGACTTCTGATGGTTTTTCATAGTGAGTTGTGATGGGTGCAACTCAAATGCCTTGGAAAGGATGGGATAGTTTCATGTGTATCAAAAATTGATGAGATATAGTCTTCATTGGGACAGAGATTTGCACATTTTCGAGGTATGATGATGTATGAGGTATTTTATGAGGAAGATGAGGACATTATAGAGATTAGTTGAATAGTTCTACAGTGGACTAAATGGAGTGTCCAAATTCAGCTCGGTACTATTCAGACGAGGACATGATCATTGGTAGCATGTGCAGACACATAGAGTTTTTGGTGACTTGGATGATGGACTTGGGTAGAACTTCATTGGATGGTCGTGACTTGGGGAACCATGATGCTTTCCTTAGAGGATTTCATGGTTCTTATCGAGTGGGATCCATTGACACATGACAAGGGAACAATATTTGTTCATGATTTTCATAGTGACTGACTCCGGTATGTACGAGGAGTTTGATAGAAGGATCGAGCATATAGTACAAGGATCTACAGAAGTCATATTCTGGAGGGAGTCAGGGGGTGTGTTGCAAGTGGAAAATGTGTTATGAGTTCCAGGAGTATGTTCTCATCCTTAGGGATCGAGGAGTAGGACTATGCAATGTTGTTCTAGGATGGACAGGTGTTATTGGATGTTGAGTTGGTCTTTCTAGGTTTTGGGAACCTTTTGTGTGAGGTATCTATGCACGAGAGATGTTTTCAGGATTTGAGAGGATATGGAATGATTGTATTCATGAGGAGACTTGTTTGGTGTCTAGGGAGGATATATATGGGTTGAGTGTCATGACTATGGTGACTTTTCTTCACAGAGACCACAACAGAGGGGAAGGGGAAGAAGGCATCTGGCATTGACAATAGAGGTTGACAAGGTTGCAGACAGGTTCCAGAGGGAGATCTTGTTGGTATCCTCCCTTTTACGTACAATATCAAATAGGGGAACTTAGTTGGTAGATAATAGAGCATATTTCCATATGACAAGTGCTAGAGATTTGATTGGCACTTTCATAGATACTAGCTCAGACTTGTGTGTGGATCTTGGCACGAGAGTCAAGCATGCAGTATGAGGATCTCGTACAGTATTGTTTTGATTGGATTTAGGAGAGGTGTTGAGGGTGTCAAATGTGTTATGGGTTCTAGAACCCACAAGAAGTATTTTCTCAGTCTCAAAGATTGAGAGAAAGGGGTACCACATATTATTTTGAGTTAGATAAGTGTTGTTTATGCCCAAAGGATTTAGCTTTAGATCAACAATGGTTCTTGGAGTTATAGAGGGAAAACCTATGCATGATGTGACCAACAAGAGTAGAGAGACACATGCGGAGGAGTAGGTATCTCTATGAGTGGTGAGGAAGGTGACTCCACCAATAGTATCGACATAGATGGATCTAGAGTTTAGAGGAAGTCATCCCTCAGGATCTAGTAGGGAGGTGAAACCTCCCAAAACTGTGCATAATACAATGGATAGGGAGTAGGTAGCTTTGAAGTTTGTTTGAACTGCAAGGGAGTCAAGAGACTTAGAGGGAGTCCAACTTCATAGGGATTTAGGAGGCTCAGAGGGAGCCCAAATTTAGAGGGAGTCGAGAGGCTTAGAGGGAGTCTAACTTGAGAGTTCAAGAGGCTCAGAGGAAGAGTCAGTCTCTTAGTGGGAGGAAACCTTTAGGTCCATATGGGAGAGATACATATTCCAAGACTGTCAAGATGGTGTCATGGGTTGAGATGGATAGATAGGAGGTTCAGAGGTAGGAGGCTTCTAGGAGTAGGATGTCTTCTAGGATGGGATCATGTCAAACATTAGGATTTTATTCAGTGATTGATGATGTAAACAATTAGGAGGAATGGAGGGTAGGATTTTCTTCAATGATAGAGAGAGAAACCAATCAAATGGATTGGAGATATGTGTTAGAGGATCCAGTACGATAGACATAGATACTTTTAGGTGATGATGGAGGATGGAATGTTTCCCTTGAAAAGAGGGAGTGGTGATGTTTTGGTAGCATCGGGAGGCATTCCCACTTGTGGAGTGTGGTGAGAATACCTTCCTTGTTAAGAGGGAGTGTTGATTTTTGTATATTTGCATAGGTATTCTCACATGACACTGGGTGTTGAGCATGTGGGAATCATCGTGGGAACCACATCACACTTTCGATTTGGTGAAAACCCCCTGTCAGGCTGTTGTATTAAAGATTTTTAATTACCTGAAAACACTAAATTGTCAAACCAGTGTAAGTGAACTTAGAGCTGCTACACTATATGTGCTGGTAAGATTCTAATTCCTATCTAAAGGTTATTCTGAGAAGAAAACACAAAATTACTCTTAGAAATTGAACCCTAATGATTATCTTGAAACTAATCATATCTTGTCTAATTCATCAAATGGAAACAGTTCTTAGTTTAAGTAAAGGTATTTCTATTCCTAATCTAATGTAATCACCCAAGACTATCTACCATTATATTAAACATCTAATCATCATCATATCTATCTAAACCATAAAAGAGAGATCATTTTATAAACCTTTTAATCTAAGTATCAAGCAGTTCTAAATCTAACACAGGTGAAATAAATAAATGTCCTATTTTACCTTACAGGTACTGGAAGCTTCCTTTAATCAGACTATAAGCTAGCTATCCTAACAGAATAGAGTAAGTCTAAACTCAAATTATCTTTGAATCGTGATCAAACTGTATACTAGAAAACAAAGAAAATCTAGATTAAGCACTTGGTTCATTCTTCAAATTCTACAAGGATAAATAAATCATTCAACATTCATCGATCTATAAGATAGTATCAAGCTAAAAATGATCTAATCGAAAAAATGGCTAAGACAGAATTTAACAGAGTAATTTCAAGTTCAAAAACTAACTCACATGCAGATTCTAGAACTAAAAATAAACTAACTCTACTGTGGAAAAGAGACATCGAATTGAACCTGTTGGTGGGCCCAACCAAGAGGTGCAATCACCCTAAAATGAAACCAGAGCTACTCAAATTATTCCATGCAAAAATTGTTTCATACTTCACGCTCCATAATTCATAAACAAACTCAAATCATTTTAACAACGAATAACATAACACATAGCAAATTGTATTATCAGAAATCGTATCACATAGCATATCGTAACCAATGTTTCTTGAGAGTGATCTCAATTTATATAGATCCTCTCCAAATAGTCTTGAACATAGGTGCATTAATCTAAGAGAATATTAGATCCGAAAATGACTCATAGTCAGTTAAAACTAATTTCACAGCTTCATGACATGTAGTGTCAAGAAGCGTGGATCATAAAGTATTATAATAAAACAGTTCTACAATCTCACCCTGAGTCATCATATTGAGTTATGACTCAATCAATTTATATGAATCAGACTGTCAATCCAATCTGGCCATGTCATGCAAGTCTTTGGCATCTCCACTAAGTGCAAGCCGGTACCTGGTACTGATAAGTTCTATTTCAAGGGAACAAGTACCTAACTCATGTCATGTTAGTATCAATATTAGTTTAAAATATCAAAATACATTAAAAGTAACTTGAATCATAGGAATACCTTGAATAGCCCCATTTAGTTGTAAAAGGATGTCAAATGTGTCATGGTAAGGCCAGAAGGAGATGATACTAGATATGAAAATGGGGGTATATCTGATATGATATAGGCAAAATTATAGTCAAAACTGGAGACTAACACCCCCTTGGATTTGAGTGGGGGATTCATGGGTTTGGTGATGGGCCTTTTGGGCTTGTGTTGGGGCTTCACACCCACAAGAAAATCCTAATTTGATGTTGACTTATGGAGGGGTTTCTATGATGACCCCTAAGGATTGTATATAAAGGAGAGAGTTCATTGTGACATTATATATCATGTAGAGTGTGTGGAGACATGTTGGAGATAACATAAGTGAGTCTGTACTTGTGGTAAGAGGATTGGTGATCTCAGCAAAGGAAAAGTTTGCAAGGTGGCGAATCTGGCCTAGGAGAAAAAAGGTGGCGGAGAGAGAAGTGTACGAAGGTGACCATACTAGTTTTATGTACTCATATGTGGTTTTCATACGGGTGAAGCACATTTATGTGTGGGTTGAAGAAGTATGAACCACATATAGGGTTTACATGGTTTGTAATAGAGAAAATTGTGTATGTTCACAGGTTTCCAGTTGGTGAATCATGTATCTAGTTTTCTAGGTAGGTTCAGATCCGACAAGCTAATAGGTGATGTTGATAGGCTATACAAGTGGTCTACAATAGATTTTTGTGTAGAGGATATTTCCAGATATTGTTGAGGTTTCCTTTTCTAATTTGTATGCTCATTGGAGAACAAGGTTGTTCTTAGTTTTTGGTGACTTTGGAGGACAAGGCTGTCCTAATATTTTGGTGATATTGTATTGGCTGGGAGGGATGGTTTTTCCATCAGGATTTCTAATGATAACAAGATTATAGAGCTGAAATTGTGTCTCATGTGTATTGATGATTCATCTTTGATCTTTGTGTTTCTAATGCATATGTTTTCCATCAATAATTTTAGTGTAAAGGTTTTAATGATAACAATTAAGGTTTTATTGCTAGATCACTAAGAATCAATTTTCATATCTAAAATTAGTCACATAGAGTTGCATCTGAAAATTGAAATTCTGGACTCTGACTGAGCCTCCTCTTGGATGTAATCAGTCCACAGTCTACCAAAATATGACAACGTATCTCATGCATAGATCCCCTACACAAATGGTTCCTGTCATGGCACAATTTGTAGGTTGGGAAAATCCCGACCCAACCAAGGAACACATGCTATAACTATGGGATTCCTACACCCAATGTCACCTTGATGTAGGTCCCTCACTTAAAGGGTGACTAGGTCACTCTAGGGAGGTGAGCCTGGTGACCCTAAGGGGATTGAGACAGATATGGAAGGAAATGGAAAAGGATCCCCTATAGTTCAAATATAAATGGAAGGAACAATAGGGAAAGATGCCTTGTAAGTCAAGTAAAGGTTTCCCCACAAAGTACAGTGTTTCTTGGAAGAATGTACCTTCTCGAGACACAAGAAAACAAAACTTGCAAAAGTATATGTTAGTTGGATCATAAAGTTAATCTTGTTGTCCCTAGTTTACAAAAGTATATATAAGCTTATATCAGCAAGTAAAACATCTAAAAATTAGCATCTAAAGGTCTAGACTAGTCAAGTAAATCAAAATTAAACTTAGCAATGATTATAAGCTAAAGATGGGAACTTAAAGAGGTGTATTAGATGGTTGTTATAACAAGTGTTTTTATTTAGAAAATTGCAGCCATATGGTTGTATAATTCAGTAGTTATCAACATAAAAATTAACCATCCTAAGGTGCAAATAACTATGTCAAAGGTGTGCCCTGGTTAGTAGAACAAGTGAGCAAAGTTAGAGAGTTAGTCCAGGGTTAGTTTAGGAGTTATGAGAGGGTTAGTAGCTAGGGTTATTGCAGCCCTAATGGATATAGGCTAAAATTTGTAACAACAATTAGAATTTTGGGAGAGAGGGGACTACCTAGTGGGGTATGACTCCTCTCAATGAGATAAAACAACTTCAAGCGAGAGAATTTTCAAAAGGTCCAAAATTATGTTTCCCAATGCAATAATTTATATCTCCAATGCAATAAAAAATATGACTAGTGACTTTACTATTGGGTTAATGGAGTCTCAAGGAGATTAGAGAAGCTACTTCCTTGGGGGTGTAAGCCCTTTTACTTCCTAAGGCAATTTTCTCTAAGCTAGGGTTTAAGCTAAGAGGGTCTGTGCCCTTATACTTCTCTTAGAAAACCCTTGTCAATGCAACGAATCAATAAAATGAAGTAAAAATTGTGAAGAATATGGTGGAGGTGTATGCCCTTATACTTCCCACCTAGCTCCTAGCACAACAACACTTGAATTGAATAAAATGATAGCAAGAGAGTAAAAACCATACCAAAATCAAGAGAGATGCTAAGATAATCCACCACAAGAGATAGAAAATAACCTTCCAAGGATAGCACATCAATTCTTCCATTAACCATTCAAAATTCCAGCCATACACAAGTGCACAAGAGCTAAATAGCTAAGGGGGGCGAAAATTTCAGACCAATACCTCTTGTGAGAGGAAAGTTATGATTTTATTTGAGATCTTATGATCTCTATTTATACAAAAATTAGCCAACATGACTTGTCTGCAAAATAAGGAGTAAAACACAAGATTAGGGGTCAACAACCCTAATCTTCCCCCCTGAACATAATAATATTAAAAAAATCACTTAAAATTTCATCTTTTGCACAAATTAAACCCTAATTAAGGATGGCATCACCCCTTTAGAAGATGTTTTACCACTTGAGAAAGTCGTTGGTGCTGGAGAAAGATGGAAGGGCATCCCAAGGCCATGTTTCAAGCATCTAGATGATCTCTTCCTGGTGAAAACCCTCTTCTCCTCAAATCGTCCAAGTGAAAGTGACTATGTTACACATTATTTTGGTCACTTTGGTGATGTATCTACGGTTATGTGTTCAGGCTCTCATAAGGATCTTTTGCTTGAGAAAAGTGACTATTGTCTTCTTCCATAAAAAAAAAATTTAAGATGAGTTCGCAGGCTGACTATGTTGTAGGGTGTGAGAATCTTGATTTGCGCAGGCAACCCTATACCTAGCCTGGGAGGTGTTCGCACTCTGCTCTATAGGTAGGGTGCAAACCTGTTTCAAATATTAAAAGGAAGAGGAAGTTACGAAGTTTATAGAAGAGGATCTTCTAGAAAATGAGTTGGCATTCGCATGGTTGGCATCCTACTGACTTCTCATATTTAGTAGGATCATCCTCATCCCTTTAACCATCTCTCATTCTCCTATATAATGAAGGGTTTCTCAAGGAAGAGGTTAAGCAAGATTGAATAAAGAATTGATGAAAGAATAGATTCAGAATTGTGTGAGGAATATTGTTTGAATTGATGCTTGAGGCCTCCATTTGTCCATTAAGCCCTAGTGGATCTTCTTCATGCAAGTTTGTAGGAAGTGTGTGTGTTGGAACAAAGGACCATTGAAAGGAATATTGCGACATCAAGGTGATTTGGTTGTATCTTCTACTTTCATATTAATATAATACAGTGGCATGTCCCTTTCCCATAAAATTACTCTTATTTTATTGCATAATTCCTTGATCATATGCATAGGTCATCATTGAATATACTTTAGTATCTTCACTTTGGTTGGTTTGTGTTGTCTTGGATCTGATCTCACAAGAGCACTGGAGCAAAGTAGGAATAACAAAGACCTAAGGAAGCGATATAAAGGTATGTCATTCGTTCCTCCTTTGGTAGTAAATTCAATGATAGTTTCTTAGGGAAAGCGTTATGTCCTATTCTGTTTTGTTGTATATCCAGGTGGATCTAGGGAGATCTGTTAGTGTCCACATATATCGATTTATCCAATAAAAAAATTGGCGACTCCACTGGGGATACAACTCATTTTGTAGTTTTTTGTTGGCCATTTTATCTCAACCTACTTTTTTCATTACCAACCAGTCTCTAAGTCTGTAAGAGACCCTTATAGACTCTCTGGACCCAATAGTTCACTCAAATTTTTTGTCCTTTTTCAAAAAATTTCTTGATTACAAACCTTCTCACATTGTACCTCTCTGTGACCTATGAGAATCATTGATATTCACACCCTACTGTTCAATCCAGTGCGACCTTCTCGCACCCTGCCTGTATCTAGACTGCAAGAATTCCTAATTCTCGCGCTATATCCCACTACCAGGTTGTGAACTCATTTGAAATTTTTTTGGATTAGGTCTTCCTGTCTTTTTGATGTCCAGATTTGTTTGTTTATCTGGGGAGAACTTCTTTTGCCAGTGTTTGACTGTTTCTTGACTTCAAATCTTGTGGTTGATTAGTTTTCAGAGATCGAAAACTCTTCTTACTTTTTTTCCCAATTTTTGCTTCTTGACCTTTTATCAACAAGGGTATAATCTCGGATTCTATGATCCAGGTGATTGTTTGATCAAAAGCCTTTGATTGGATTAAAATTTGGGATTAATTGTCCTTTTGGATTGCTTGTTGCTTGAAAAATTTTGTTCATGTGCATTTGAGGAGATTTTTTCTTGTCAGTTTGTTATTTGTATCTTCATTGAAAGATCGATTTGGGTGTTTTTGAGTTTCTTATTTCCATTGGTTGCTTACTTTTTCTTAGTTCCATCCCCATTTTTGGTTTTATAATTTTTTTTTTAAGTCTTTTTCTTTTAAGAAATCATTTATTTAGAAAATGTTGGCGTTAAAATATTGAAAGAGAATGAATAGTGAATTTGCATTGTCAATGATTGTTTGGTAGTACATTTCAAAAGAGATCGTGCATCATAGTTTGGATTGTTCCAGAAAACTCCTCTTTCCCTGTTGTAGATAGAATTAATCGAACAAAAATTTGTACCATTCATTTCTATTTATGCATTGTTGGGTCAGAGTCTTATACAACATTGGTTTCATTTCCATCTCCCTCTTGTGTAACAACAACCTTTAATAATATTGCGCAACTTTAAAATTCAACTAATAAATTTTTCTAGGGCTCTTTTGCACCAACATTAGCTAGGCCAGAGCTTTGGAATAGGCAGTGAGACACACTCTCCAAAGCATAAAACACACAATAGTATCTTGTGATAAGGAGTGCCAAATTCCATTTGCAACATTTTGTCCTAGGAAGCCCTTCTCACACAAGGGTCAAACCTGAGGTCGCATTGAGATTGACAGAGTTACTCACCCTTCTTTGTTGATCTCGATGTAGAGATTTCACGTATTATGGGGGTCGCTTGGAAGTATACCCACAATGATGAGTGGAAGCCTCTCAAGTTGATTTCGGGCTAGATACCCTGCCCTTGCACATGGATCAGACTGTCGATTGTTCCCCCAGGCATCATTGTTGTTCATGGTAACTTTAGTAGCCTATCTTCTTAGCATCCCACACAAGGTGATCGTGGAGGGGTAAGTCTTCATGGTACCTGGAATCGACGTTGTCCATAATCACTTAGGCTCCTTGGAGGGTATACCCAGGATTATGTGTGGGATCTTGCACCAAGGTGTAAGTCCATTAAGCAGGTCATCAATGTAACTTTTCCACCCTAGCCCAGCCCATTTTTGTCTCGACGTCATGACGTTGATTTCATCACCAACTAGTGATATCGAAATAGAAAGGTCTGGTTTGTTTGGTTTTGATTGCTATATTTTACTAGTGCGTCTTGTTTGTTTTCATAAGTTGGCTATATAATTTCTTTCGTGAGATTTTCTCTCGATCACCATTGACCCTCTATGAAATTCACATAGAATGCAAGGAATACCACCAGAAGATCTGGAAGGTTCTCAACACTTTCCTACCAACTCACCAGAGGGCTCTCCTCAACAAAGTGAAGTCCAAGACATTGCCACTCCACGATTGGAAAGAACCGACTCTTTAGAATAGTTTTGAATTAGAGATTCTCGAGAGGGATCGCGACTTCCTCACGACTCTGTGAGACATATTGTTCGAGTGAATTCATCCGGAGATATTATTGTTGAGTCTTCTGAATTACCAACCGGACCTTTCACAGGCCCTAAAGGTCAAGATCCTTTTTGGACTACTGGCATTTTTAGCTGGGATCTCTTTGGCTCAGGAGTAGGCGTTGATATCACTGTCACACCTGAGCCACCTGAAACATTCGATCCAGACACAATACCTTTTACTACTGCCTATTATTTCCCTGGTTCGGACGCTCAGCCAGCTGACCATTTCTTGACTGTCCCCCTTCAAATGGCCCATTATACAATGGTCCCAAATACTATGAATCTTCACACTAGGAATACAGTGGCTAACCAATACCCCATTGGCACACCACTTTCGCCTAGACTCACCCCAATGCTTCCTCCCAGATATCATGCATTGAATGCTTCTATTCCCATTCCTACACAAATCCCATCCGGGACTCCTAGCATTTCCACTCCTTCTGGGCACCATCTTGTTCCTGGTTTTATTCTGAAACTTCCTCAACCCCCTTCCAGTGGGTCTCTTCCATCCCCTATCGGAGGAATCGACCCTAGTGGCACCATTCAGTCTTTCACACCTAATTACCAGACTCCTGTTGGCAGAAATTTTCACCCTGGAGGTCAAATCCCAATTGGGACACAACCTCCGATTGGAGGGAAACCCTCACCTACCCCACCCACTGAACATAACATACCTATAGACTTGGCCCAGTATTGGAACTATCTTATCCGAAATAATCCTTAATCGACTAGGGGGCAACAACCTCAAACTAACTCCTTCATACTCCCTAGTACATGCCAACCATATCCAGGTCCATCTAATTCCATTTTGGGCTTGAATGTTGGACCCAACATCCCTGTTCAAGGGAACCGACCTAACCAATACAACCCTATAAATTACATTCCTCCGTACCAACAACCGAATTTGCCCAGATCTTTGCATTATATGCAAACTGCTTATAGTCCTACTGGTATACCTACAGGACTTCCTCCCCAAAGTCACCAGTACCCCCACGTGAATAGAAAATTACCTTTCTTAGCCACCCTGGACCTCCCTGATCTATTTAGAATTTTAAGCAATCATATCCATCACTCTCCTCAATGGCCCACCATACTGGCCAAACTACCTTTCGACATTCCTACGTTCGATGGTAAACCAGGAGAGGACCCAAAAAATCATGTAATGACTTTCCACCTTTGGTGTTCATCCAACTCCTTGATGGATGACTCTATTTGATTACGTCTTTTTCAATGAACTCTCACGGGTTCTGTCGTGAAGTGGTATATAGAATTTCCACAAGGCTTATTCCTTGACTTTAACACCCTCGCCATGGATTTCCTCACCCACTACCAGTTACCAATCCGATACGAAACAAGAACCAAAATTTTGAGTTGTTTCAAACAAACCAAAGCCAATCATATCTCTAATCACATTCATGAGTGGCGATGACAAAGACGTGTCATCAAACTTGAGCTTCTCAATCAATTACTGGCAGAGTGGTTCATGAAATCATTCGTGAATGATATCACTCGTGACATCGCCATGGGTGGAGTTGTCATAGAAGAATAGGTGATCAGTCGTTCTCAATACCTTGACCTCATTTACTCACAAGCGGGTACTCTTTACGATTTTCTCCCTGGTGCACCTCATCCTTCTACTATTGCTTATTCAACTACCCCTACTGCTTCTCATGCATCTGATGGTGTGATTGGAACTTTCCATGCCCAACCCCACTCCACACAAGCCTCTACCACCAACCCCAAGTCCATTGCTTCTAATTTTCAACATGCTCCCTATCCTACTCCTCTCGCCGATAAGACTTCTGAGGTGAACTCTGTTCAATCTACCCCTGCTGGAAAGAATAAATCCAAAAAAGGGAAAGGTAAGAATAAGGAGAATAAAAATAATTTGCAATCTGAGAAGACCAAAACACAATCTGTTGACGTTAAGGATAAGCGCAAACCCTGATACCCTTGTCTTTTCTATGGTGATGATCACTACACTAATGATTGTCCGAGATGAGCCGAGGTTAGTAAGTTCCTTCAAGGGACCCCAAAACTTCCTACCCCGACCGTCTTGTCACAACCCTTTCCTTCTTAACAACATGCCCAATTGGTCATTCATGACCAACCTTCCCCCTCCAATACATACTATGTCATTCATTCAAAGAAGAACGACATCACAATTACCACTCGAGCCAAAGATTATTCTTCCTCCAAAGAGAAGGTTGATGAAATACCTCCTTCCTTGGTCCAAACCTCTCCATCGACTCCACCTACCAATGGTCCTCTTCATCTTGAAGGATCGAGCCTAGACACAGTTCTTCACCCTCCCCCGAAGGGTGTTGTTCGAAAGTCTTCTTTCAATCCTCATGCACGTGTTTCCCAGAACTACAGTATTGTAGAATATCTGGCCCAAGCATTGTCCGCGATGTCAGCCCTTGAAGTCCTTTAGAGTTGTCCCACACAATGAAAGGCACTATTGAAATCTATTGGTGGAATCGACCTTACCGATACAAATTTAATAATTTTTGACTTGGAAGATCACATTCCAAGGTTACCCCCTCAACTCGCATTTCAAATACAAGTTATTGTCTCCAACAAGAACATTTGTAGAACAATTATTGATGATGGTGCCTCGACGTGTGTCATGTCTGTTACCTGCTGGAAGGCCATCGACTCTCCTCCCTTAACCGAATCACACAACATGCTCAAATCCTTTAATGGCTATGGGTTTAAGCCTTTTATCGTTGTCCAAAAATTCCATGCTTGCCAAACCTACAACAACAAAATACGATCTCACCCTGCTCCTCTACACCCTGTAGTCTCCATTGGACCTTTCACGAAATGGGGTATCGATTTCATGACATGTCACCCTCACTCAGTCGGGGGGCATGGATACATTATTGTAGCCATAGATTATTTTACAAAATGGGCCGAAGCGATGCCGACATTCGACAATATCGGAAAGACTGCAACATTATTCATATTCAATTAAATCATTGCTAGGTTTGGTGTTCCTCAAGCTATCATTACTGATCACGGTAGCCACTTTAGAAAATTCATGATGTCATAACTCACCGAAAAGTTGGGTCTTCACCATGAAAACTCAACACCCTATTACCCACAGGCCAACGGCCAGGTTGAATTAATAAACAAAGTCCTCATTACCATGCTTCAACGAATGATAGAGATTCACAAAACGAGTTGGCACACGATGTTATTTTCAGCATTGTGGGCTTACTAGACATCCGTCAAGTCTGCTACTAGGTTTACACCTTTCCAGTTTGTTTATGGTCTCGAAGCCATTTTTCCGATTGAATGTGAGATATCATCTCTAAATCTAGCCATTGAACTTATCCCAAACACTTCTGCTGAAGAAGAATGTCTGTTGTATCTTATGCAACTAGACAAAACCCGCCATGATGCCACCCTAGTTATAGAAGCCCAGAAGAAATGTGTCAAAGCTCAATATGACAAACATATCAATCCATGCTTTTTCTATGAAGGTGATATAGTTCACCTTTATGAACAAGATCGAGATTTGCTAGGAGCCAAAAAATTTGAGGCTATGTGGCGAGGCCCTTATATCGTCAGACGGGTGTTGGAGAAAGGAGCCTACAAGTTAGTGGACTATGATGGTATCCCTTTGAGTGAACCCAGAAATGGGCTTTACTTAAAGAAATACTATGCTTAGATCATCTATGCATGAGTGCCTGTATTTTATTGTATCATACTTTTTGTGTGTTTCTTTAGTGTTATTTTTCGTTATTTGGTTTCTGCCTGTGACCGCTTACCTTGTGTTGTGCTTGGTTTCCAGATGTCGAAGTCTTCGTTACCCTACATTGGCTTCACCAATGGCGCTAGTCGTAGTACTCAAAACCTTGATTCTACTGCATGGGAAATTTATGCACCTACAAATGAACTTATCAGTCTACGAGGTGTTTGCCTTGGTCATGTGACCAATAATATCATAGAATATAGCACCGCCATCGAGTTGTTGACTAATGTTATTTCGCTTGGTATCCGTCGCCTGGTGATACAAATTGATTTGCAACTAGTAGTGCTACAGTTAAATAATGTCTATGCTATCCGAAGTCCTACTTTATTGCAGGTATATCTACGAATTCGCCTCTTGGAATGTCATTTTGATTATATTTAATATCAACACATTCCTAGATGTCTAAATACATTGACTGATGCTTTAGCTAATTATGTGTTAGAAAAATATCTGAGACTTTTATAAAACCAATCACACATCACATGTATTATACAAAACAAAATAAAGCCGGTAGAATCCGTATATATATATATATATATATAACGATCAAAAGTTGTACAATTTTTTTTTGTCCAGGACCAAAATATCAAAATATATGAAGCCTATGGCTTCTACAAATTAGCATCACGGATGACGCTCATGGTAACATACAACTACTCGAGCTACCCTATGGAGCAGTCGACTAAGAGATTTAGACATGCCCACAATATGGCATTGATAGCGCCTTGGGATCTCCCCAATAGCGATGTCTGGGACATCTGCAATTAGTCCCTCTAAGTTTTTTTCAACTGCATCGTAGTCCTCAACATCCCATCTTACCATTGGATCCACTTCTCCTCGTCTTTTAATGGGAGACGTTCCTGGAGGTCAATACGGCCCCACATCTGTGTCATCAAAATAAATTTTTTGATTAGTCCTTGGATCAAAGACATAAAAACATTTTATATAATAAATTTTGCAAAAAATATTAAAAAAAGAACAAAATGTGTACTTCTTACCTAAGTCACCCCACTGAGAATCCTCAGGCAGGACCAAATCCAGATCTCCTCGAAAATCCAACCCGACATATGCGTAGTCATCGATCATTAGCATTTGGGGCCTCAACCAGTCAAAAAACAAATCGTTATATTTGATTATAGGCCCTGCTACGTGCCGAGCCATGAGGTTACACCACCTCAACATCCTTGGATCTTGTGGGGCTGGTAAACCCCAATCTACCTGTAGTCGCAGCAGTGGGACCCTCTCAAGGAAGAATGACACCAAAAGTGACCCGTACATAAACTTCTTTAGGTCACCCCTTCTGCACTTTGTCAGTTTCCTCTTCATACTACGGAGAACCACGTTCGATCAGTTTAAAACCCAAGGCTCTGTGCACTCTATTGCATATTGGAAATAGCTCTAGAGAGCCATGTGCGGAGAAGCGCTCCCAACCATCCATGCAATGGTAAACATGATAGTCCGTAAGGTCAGATTTTGGACACCCCAGATGGAGACCTTACCCTTGCTTCTCTCCGCCTCGAGAACACAATATCGGTGAACATACTCGCTCATAGGAAGTCCTCGACCTCTACCTCCAGTCAGAGTAGCATGGTATCCATGTTGTGACAACCCCATCAGAAAATAGATATCCTCGATATCTAGTGTCAACATGTGGACCCCTACATGAAATAACTATTGATCCACATCCCACATGTGGACCAAGTACTCTAACAACCTGAGTTGGGCTCTCATGTTCGAGATTCTAAAAAATTTTAAGAGCCCACATTTCCGGAGGGCAGCAACTGTGCCCAGATAATTTTCAGCAATGGCATCATCCTCCTCATGTTCTCTTTCCCTCCATTCCAACATCTTGATGGTCAATACCTGCAATAGATTCATGAGAAGGAAGTTAGCAACTTGTTTTAACCTCTTGCATAAATTTTTATTGAGTAAAAACTTGCATGAAAATCTATTTTTCATCCCTCGCAGGTGAAGCTTGCACATAGTGCGAGATTCTTGCAGGTGCACTGAATCTCACCTGCAAGAATTTTAGGTTCTCGTAGGTCCCAAATGGCTCACCTGTGAGAATTCCTGAGGGCATTCACCGACCCTAAAATGGACTCAAACACTTAAATTTGCCAATAAAAATCGATTTTAATCCATGAAAAAGTTGAAAAATCAGGAGATTACCTTGTTGGCTGAAACCATTTGTCGAATGATCGCTTGTACCTCCCGCAATCGAGCAAAGAAATTTGGGGAAAAAGAGGTGTGTTGGGCAAGTTTTTGGCAAAGTAACAATGAAATGGTAAAAATGGCTTTTCACCCATATTTATTCACTTTTTTACTATTTCTTATTGATTTTTTATATTATTTTTATTATTTTTCTTAAAAACCTAATACCCTAATAGCCTTGTGAGTATGGTTTTTCGCAAGTAGGTGACCTAGCAGCCTGAATGACGGTGTACGAGTATTTTTTCCTTTTTTCATCACATGTATGAATACCTTTTTAGGGTTTTGTAGGAAAAACCTTGAACTCAGTATTCGTTCGTTCTCGTGCTTGAAAATACATGAGAACGCAATCGAATATACTTTTGTCGTCTTTTCGTACTCGTCATGGTAACAAAAAAACAACGAAAATAAGGGAGTATCTTTTAAGCTCTTTTCACTCTCCATAAAAATGAAAAGATTGCCGAGCGATCTTGTTCTTTTCACGCTCGTAAAAGTATTTGAAGAAAACGTTCGATGAGCAATAGTTTATCACTTTTTCAGTCTTATCGAACTATTTTACGAAAAAGGAACTGAGAGAGTTCTATTTAAATTTTTTTCAGACTCTCAAAACATGAAAACCCCCGATTTTTCTATCTTTGGACTTGTTAAACAAACATCGAAAGACCCTTTATGGGACTGAACCACTCCTTCCTAGGGTTCACTAAATGTACTCCAAGGGACTCGTCTGAAGGATGAGCTTACATCAACAAGCATATGTTATCCTCCTCAAGCTTGTGTAAAAATAAAGAGGTACTAGACAGAAATGGTGGGAGAAATTTTGGGAAAGGGATATGCCTTCGTATTTTTATTAGTGGAAGCCAACATCGCTCTTGAACATGACACTCCATGTTCATCATTTGAATCTGGGTTGGGAAATCCATTTATCTCTTGTCTGACTTACTACAAGGTCATATCTTGGGTCGTCTTTGAGTCAATGCTTCCAAGACCATTTTCGTGTCGTTCATATGTTCAAGAGAAGTCCAAACAATCCCTCCATTGAGTCGGTCATCTGCAGTTGCCCATTCTTACCATGTCGACCTTCCTTGTGTCTGTTTCAAATCATATTCATACTTTGACTTACCCTCAAAATCTGTTACTTATTTCATGTCATTGATGGGGGATACATCAAGGCCCTCCTATGACGAGTACTTTTCCATCGAATCCAAATCATTATCTGAGAATAATACTTAGAAATCATTTAGTACCTTAGAACCTGCATGCCTTAATGGAAAGTCTCTTCACTTTTGACAGTGGATTCACATCATTGGTCCCTGATCGAGAGATTTCGTCGAGTGTTCGACTTCATATCATTTATTCACATTTGTTCAGATTGTACTTAGGTACGTTGGGATTCATTGACATCAATGGTTATTTCCCTTGCACTTGTTAACGGGTTTCATCAATGACCGATAATCGAGTGGTTTCTATCATGTTTGACTTCGACACATGTAATCACATTGCTAGATTCATATTTTTCAGATGACGGAATTAAAGACCCTGGGTCTCATCTTTTTGACCCAGGTTGCATTGGAGTATTTATGATTTTTATTGACACATAGGTCCACTTTGTATGTCACATGGCTATGTCCTAATCTAAGTCTTTTAACACATAGATCCATGGTGTATTCCTGGTGGCTATGTATCATTTTGACGACATGGATCCACAGTGTATGATTGGTGGCCATGGCCTACATTTATGATTTCATTCATTTGTGGTCTGAGCATGGGAATGCCTACCTCAGAACTGGTATTATATTATGCAAATGCTTGATTATTTGCAGGTTTCCGATTAGGTGCAATCCTTGTTTCTAACACACACATGCATTTTACAAAGTATTTTAGCTTTCACGAGTTCTAGCCTCATACTTTGGGGGGCATTATGTTACACATTATTTTGGTTACTCTGGTGATGTCTCTACAGTTATGTGTTCAGGCTCTCATAAGGATCTTTTTCCTGAGAAAAGTGACTGTTGTCTTCTTCCATAAAACATATTTTTAATATGAGTTCGCAGGCTGACTATGTTGTAGGATGTGAGAATATTGATTTGCACAGGAAACCCTATACCTAGCTCACGAGGTGTTCACAGTCTGCTCTATAGGTAGGGTGCGAACCTGTTTTAAAGCTTAAAAGGAAGAGGAAGTTACGAAGCTTCTAGAAGAGGATCTTCTAGAAAATGAGTTGGCATTCGCATGGTTGGCATCCTACTGACTTCTCAGATTTAGTGGGATCATCCTCATCCCTTTAACCATATCTCCTTCTCCTAT
>JZKD02S0358670.1:129791-145363 GCA_000966675.3 Picea glauca | reverse complement strand
TGCGAAAAGGCGCAAAGAATAAATTCGTCGTTCATATGAAAATTGCGACTAAAAATCAATGTTTGTGAAACATTGGTGTGGGCAGCTTATGAGACAATTGAAAAAATTGAATTGGTTGCCAACACAGGAATGACCCATAGAACCATATGATGTATGAAGAGAACATAACTATATTGCCACATAGGTATCTCTTTTAAATTTTGACAGAATCGTGATCGTGTTTGGTGAAATAATCACTCACACCGGTGCCTTATTAACTTAAATTCAATCACGATCATGCCAGGATTAAACACAGTAATAAAGAACATAATCGAATAGAAGGGCATCTGTTGAGCGGTAGTTAACCATACTTTTCTTTTATGTTCAAATAGATGCATCACAGAGAAGACACACAGAGATTCAAAACAGAGATGGTTTTTGAAGTGAGGGTACCCATGCCTTTCTTTTCTAAGACTTTTGCGATCATTGTTTTGTTCAGAGAGTACTTTCAGATCCATCCCATGCCTTTAAAATTTCCACAATCATTAAACCCAAAATCTTGACAACCCCAGGAGGTGCTTGAGGAAGGTAGAAGCAAGTCAGACTCCAAGTCGGGCTATTTAGAAATGAAATGAAGAGAGGCAATGAAATTTTGCTTGTCTTTAAAAAACACATAGAGCTCATGGTCTTTTATATCCTTAAGAATTTACCACTGAGAAACAACCACAGGACACAACGTAATATTGAAAAAATAGATTTTTCATGCTCTTTAAAAACACCACAATTATTCAACTCATAACTCCAAGATATTGACAGAACCATAAGAGAATTTCCAAGTGGATGATAAAGCAATTCGAGCTAAACAACCCAGGCACTCACAGATGCCTCTAAAAATTTTCCTGCGGAGAGGAACGAGGGTTAATTTAACAATGAAGGGTACTATAAAACACAGAGAGACCATGTCTCTTTCCAACACCCCCGAGGTCAATAACTTTCAAAAACAATTGACAATGAGGCCACACAACATAACAATCATTATTATAGAAGAGATGAGAGGGAGGGTGTGAAAACTCTTTGTGAAAAGAATGTCAGGACACAACTCATGTCAACTTGATACATACACAAGCCTCTATTAAACATTCTGGGCCAACCAAGATTGGACTGTGGAAATCTTTCAGTGAAATGACAATGAAGAAAGAGTCATCAAACAATAGCTTGAGGCTGAGCCAAAAGAGCTACATCACTGTCGATTTTTTTATTGCAACTTGGATAAAGAATCACAACAACAACCGAGAGGGAAAAAGAGTTAACAATAACTGATACACAGAATGGTGGTTAAAACCCTTCAAGAATAAAAATCAGAGCTCTTTGCACCACTGTTACCATTATTTCATAGAGAACCATCATAGAAAACCAAGATTATCGAGTAAACAACCAATGTGCAAACTTTATAATCAATAACACCCATTACTTCGCTTACAATTGCCAACATTTCGTAGTAATCACAGAGAACCCATAACACAATATTGACACTCAGTCAAAAAATCAAGAAAACACAGAACCCATGCAATCCTGAGCCACCATTTGATTCATAATACATAGAGTCCATCATGGATGAAAATATAAGAGCCATACCTGTGAGAACATCGCTTCAATGACGAACTGGTTGAGTTTTCCCCTTCTAATCCTGAAATCGTGGAGCTTCCCCAACCAATAGAGAAACAATGCAGCTATGCTAGGGTGATAGGCTCAAGGGAGATTTAGAGTGACGTGCAGTAAATGCACGTCGCTTCCTCACCTGGCCCTATTCAATCCCATGTATGAGCCAACCCACTAACATAACATCCACCATTAAAATCAAACCATAACCATTGCAAAATTCAATGCTATATCCTTTGTATAGATTCGATACCATATCAATTGTATATTGTTCCACCCAAGACATATCATAACTATATGTTAAACTTATGCCATAAATTCAAAGATAATCACATATTAATGTTACCATATGTGTCTTCATATATACTCTTTAACAAAGTGCATAGTATAACAACTAGGTACACCACTTGTATCAATTCATATATTCATTTAAAGTTTGTATGTAATCTTTTATCATGGCCTTAGGACTTATCCATAGTTCATTTTTTTTTTGGTTTTGATCAAGCTCCCATTTTATTATCCTTTGCATAAATCATATATGGATTATTAACCAATGTGATAACATAACATAGAATAGCACCTGTAAACAATATGATTCTCATAACCATAGAACTTCCCTGTATCACAAGTAAATATCAACAACATTTAGCAACAATGCATCAACCACCCATTTGTCATATCAAATGAAAACAAGACTGCATCATCAAAAGTATAGGATTGCATAGACAACATCATAACAACAACAACATATGGGCGTAACATGTCTATCTTTGTGCCTCTAGTCTACAAGGGGGTCCCACCTACTAGTTAAATATTATTATCATAAATAAATAATAGCGTTTAGCAATCCTTTGCGAGCGGAATTCATTGTTGCGATTTTAATTCTCAACAAACTGGAGAATACACAGGGAAATTTGTTTCCAACAGATTAAGAACTCATAATATCTGGTTTTGCAGACCAGTAAACATCAAATCAAGAATATATACATCAAAATGATTATGCAACAGGGAGAAGTGAGTAGATTTAAGGGGAAAATGACTGGGATTTTGGGAATAACTCATGGAAAGTGAGGGGTTTTATCCCTGTAAGAATAATCATTCGATTAATCATAGTAAAGCGTTCTTGAGTTCAAGGAAAAACATTTTTTGGTATGTTGTTTTGAATCTTGGAGCAGATGGAAGAAAATGGAAAGAAGAAGAGGGATACAAACAACTATCTTATAAAACAAATGTTGAAGCAGATGACAATTTCAATGATGTTTTCAAGGGGAACATCATGATAGCTGTGTAACCTGATTGTTATTGATTAACAATACTTTGCAGAATAGTGTTTTTGTGGAAAAATTGATCCAACATTTTATTTTGACAAGAAATGAAGTCAAAAAGAAACAAAATAGCAAGAAATGACATTGCATAAATGAAACAACAGAATTAAAATAAGAAGAAATGAAATAATAGAAATGTAAAATCGAAGCAAACAAAACAAACTATAATACATAAAACATTCCATACAGCGTTAAAACTTTCAAATTGGTTCCACATAGTGTTTTAAGTGGGAACCGTTAGTGCTATAGGAAAACAATCGCTCTTGTAATTGCGCTCAGGACAAAAGCGATCTTAAAAGGACCCAAACATAATGTTTGAAACTTTGAATGCCTTCCTCTATCAACATGAGTTGAATCCCACAACAGTACCTTCTCATTAACCTTAAATTTGATAGCCTTGACACTTTTGTTGAAATATCTTTTAACGGTCTGTTGTCTTCTCTTTATATTATCCAATGAAAAAGTCCTTTTCTCCTCTAAAGCCAAAAGTGCATTCTTTATTTGAGAAACATGAGAAGAATTTAATTCTTCGACCTATAGCCTTAACCTTAGGCAGGAAAGTTCCAGCTCGGTAGGTAGAATGGATTCTTGACCATAAACAAGATGGAAAGGAGTGCAACCAGTGCTCACCTTGGTGGTAGTATGATCTACCCAAAGGGCGTAAGTGAGGAGAGTGTGCCATTGATGAGGCTTATCTTCAATGAGCCTCTTGATAATTATAACTAGATTCTTGTTGGTATAATTGGTCTTCCCAGTACCTTGGGGATAATAAGATGACGAGGTAAAATGTTTAACCCCCAACTTAGCTAAAAACTGGGTCATCTTAGCATAAATAAATGTAGGACCATTGTCTTTAATAATTTCCAAAGGAAGACCAAATTTGGAAAAAATATTAGTTTCAAGAAAAGAAATCACCTGCTCATCTTGCGAATGCTTAAGCGAGACAACTTTAGTCCATTTTGTAAAATAGTCTTTGGTTGTCAAGATATAAACTTGCCTTGCTGAAGATGGAGGATTAATAGGACCAATAAAGTCCAAACCCCATTTTTAAAAAGGAAATTCAGGGAAGACAGGTTGTAAAGGCATGGATGAAAGACGTTCTTTTCCGGAAAACTTCCGGCACTTGTCACAAGATCTTAAAAAATTATAGGAATCACAAAAGATTGAAGGCCAATAGTACCCTTTCCTAATAATCTTAAAATCAATGGTTTTAGCAGAAAAGTGACCTCCTACATGAATAAAAAAATTTGAAGATCCATGATTTTCTTGCAACAATTTTTGTTCTTCCTCATTGTTCACACAACAAAGTAACATACCATCGACATATCTCCTAAGCAAGAAGTCTCCTATAATGATGTATCTAGTAGATTCGAGGCAGATCCTTCTTCTTTGATGGGTGTCTAAGTTATCTGGACATCTTTCATTTCGCAAGTAATACACCAGATCTTTATACCAAGGATGTTCAGACACAGGAATGATTTGATTGTCAATGTAAAACAATGCTGATAGAGAGTTATCTTGTTCATCAATTTCTTCATTCATTTCATCACGTTGAGCAAAGTGAAGGGATAAGTCACATCCCTTGATAGTTTTAGAAGTCATGATGGTTAGATCATGCTCCCAAATCTTTGCAAGCCAATGTGCAAGCTTTCCTAAAAGATAAGTTAGTGAGAATAAAAACTGGACAACAAGTAAAGGGACTTTTACCAGCGTATGCTTACCTAAGATGAAGTGGTGAAATTTTTCAACAGCTTTAACAAGAGCGAAAGCATGATTTTTAATAAAAGAATATTTAAACTCATCATATGACAAGCTTTGACTCATGTAATCCACTGGTTTTTCATTTACCTGATCATCACATTGCATGAGGATAGCAAAACTTGTTTCCTCTGTGGCATTAGTATATATCATAAATTCCTTCTCAAAATCTAGCTTCTCCAAAACCGGTGCAGAACTGATTGCCTTCTTGATCCCTACAAAATCATTTTAGACATCATATGTCCAAGAAAAGGAGTGATCTTTATTAAGAATATTATGAATTGTCTTAACCATTACAACAAAATCAGGAACAAACCTACGAACAAAGTTAATAACACCCATAAAGGCTTGAACCTCATTTTTGGAAGTAGGAGCAGGAATTTTTAGGATAACAATAATCCTTTCGAGATCTATGCTTATTCTTGAATCAGAGATAATGTGTCCAAGGAGCTTGCCCTTGGTAACATTGAAAATATACTTAGAAGGATTTAAAGAAATTCTAAATTTCCTACATCGCATGAGAATCTTTCTAAGATGACCGAAATGATCTGATCAGATTTTAGAATACATAATTAAGTCATCAAGATAAATCTGAATAATTTTATCGATCAAATCATCAAAATCTATTTGCATAGATCTTTGAAAAGTGGCACCTGCATTAGATAATCCAAAAGACATATGTTCACAAGAAAAAGTTTCCCAACGTGTAATAAAAGTGGTTTTATATTTATCTGTCATTTTTACCTTTGATTTGATTGTAAATAGAAAAATCGTCAAGTAAGGACATCATCTATGACCCTGCAACTTGTTGCAAATTCATTTCCATATTAGGGAGAGTAAAATGGTATTTAACACTAGCCCTATTCAATGCATGAAAATCAACACATAGTCTAATATCACATGTTTCTTTCCAAATGGGAACCAAATTAGAAACCCACTCAGAATACTTAACAGGGAAAATTATTCCAACCTTCAAGAGTTTTTCCAACTCCTTTCGAATAGTTGCTTCCAGTGCAAGGTTAATGGGTCTTTTTTTTTGCCTAATTGGTTTTATGTCTTCCTTGATAGGAATGGCATGTTGTATAATAGCAGGATCAAAACCATGAAGATCCTCATAAGACCAAGCAAACAAATATTGAAATTCACCAAACAACTTAGTGAAATTCAATTTTTCTTCATCAGAACATTGGAAACCTATTTTAACATTATTTGGACACTCGGGTGTTCCAATGTTCAAAGAAATGGTTTCACCCACTTTCCTTTTCGACTCCTCTTCTTTATTTTTTTCTTTGTTTCCTACATCACTCGATGAAAATGAACTTTCTAGAGGATTCAAACCCTTAGGAATTTTGTTATCTTCCATTGATATAATTTTCTTAGGTTTATAAGGTTCATTTTGGATTAAAGCACAGATTCTATCATCACTAGGGAAGACCTGCCATGACTCGACATTGTCAGGGATATGCGGATGATACAAATATTTAAAGGTGCAATCGGGTCTTTGTGGTAGAAGTTTCCAAGTAGGAGAGGATGAAAAAACAACTAACCTGTCAGCGATTGAATTCAATTCTCTTTTAACATGAGTGATGTTAAAATATAGAAAGTTAGATATAAGTGCCCAAAAAATTTGGGTGTAACGTTTCATTAACTTGTTGCTAGGAGAATATATCTTACATACAAGGTTTACAAAAAGTTCAAAATCCCCAAAAATTGTAAGGTGACCACAACCTAGATTATAGGATTTTTCAATGCCTAGCAACAACACTTCAAATTCAGTGGCATTGTTTGTGAAAGCAAACTCTAACCTATAAGAAAGTCTATGAATTTTACCTACAGGAGAGTACACAATAATACCAGCTTTGTTTCCTTCATTGGAGCATGAACCATCAAAGTGCATATGTCACATCCCATCTTCTATGTCGATTTGTTCCAAGGTAGTGTTATCCTCATCCATGAATATGGAAAACACTCATAGGTCCTCCTCCATATAATTCACATTAGACTGTGGGATGCTTTCTATGTAAGGGGAAATTCTCCCCTCCCTTAGGACTATGATGTTTTTACCATTCCGAGGAACGAATAAGTGTGTCCCATCGAGTGAGAGATATTCACCCGTAGAATATTTCCAATCTTTTCCTAAGATCATTGAGTAATTACTCACTGGCATATCAATTACCTAAATACTAAGCATTGTCCTTATTTTAGGACGTGCGCACAAAACCAAGGTCATGTACTTGATTTCACCTATGGTCGTTTGTTTTAAACTATTATAAGAGAGCATGCTTTTGGCATTTTCATTTGTACAAGACAAGCATATCTCTTCCATAATAATCTTCTACATTACACTTGGGCCCGAACCACCATCAATGAGACAACAATGGGCTATTTTCTCCATAATATTTACAGAAATAAAAAACAGGGTTTTTTTTACAGGGTGTCTAAAGTTATGTACACCTACTTTATTTATAGTTGAATCCTCTTCATCTACCTATTCAGAGAGGTTGGCTACAATGGAATCTTTTCCTTCCATAAAATTTTTCAGATGCTTTTGTTGATCAGGGATGATAACCATGTCCAGGAGGGTAGAATCAACTTTAATATTGGTCAATTGATTGAGAATGATGTATTTGGAAGAGGGAAGAGGGGAGGTAGTTCCTTGACTATCAAGAGCTTTAGAAACATGAACAATAGAAGCTGGTAAAGATGAGCTTGGGCTAGAAGAAGTGCAAGGAGGATCATATTTACCTTTTGGAGCATATGATTTATTCCTAGTATTTATGATCATAACATCCTCTGGATGTGCAAAGTCTAGGACAACAATAGTAGTTTCAGGTCTTTTACCAAAGATTTTATCTCTGACACTCTTATTTACCTCACACGTACTTTCCTCATGGTGTTCCTCGTAAATGTTACACCAACTACGAGGCATGATGGCTTCAGGTTGAAAGTTAGTTTCATTAAGATTCTTAAAGGGTGGTGAAGAAGAAGATGAGGCCCTAGGGGTAAGAGAGGGGACATTTCCTTTCTTCTCATATGCTATCATTCGATTATTCATGTCTTGTACAAGTTGTAAGAGGGAAGACATATCCATCTTTTTAACTGAGTCTCCCTTAGGAAGACATGTTCTTTCGAGTTGTTCTTCATACTCTAAACAAGTATGCAAAGAGGAACGAAGGTTATCAATGGCCTTTTCCTCAAGCCTATGAAAATAGGGAGAAGGTAGAGAATTATAATAATGTATGAAAGAGGCTTGGTTTTGAGGGCGAATAAGTTCGAGAATTTGGTTATATAATTTGGTGAAATGCAAGTTGAAAGACTTGATAGTTTCACCATCCTTATCAGAAATGTTATTGTCTTCACATAACTTCTCGGTTGGGATTTTGGACTGCCCATAGGTATAATTGAACCAATAGACTAACTCTTCCCAAGTAGAAATAATATTGGGAGGAAATTCAAAGAAATTGGCCGCAACCTTACCTTCAAGAGAATTAACAAATAAGCGCATACAAGTGTCATTAGAAAATGTTGTGACATGCATTAGAAAATGCCACCAAGTGTTCATTCGTAGTGACCGTGTTATTCCCTGGAAACCTAGGGAGATTCTCTTTGAATTTAGGAAGTGGATGAGTAGCAGCTGGTAGGTTAAGAGGGGAGGAAACATGCAAGGAAGTAGTTGTAACATCTTCTTCAAACTGAAAAATCCCATACTTTTTAATGAATTTGGTGGGATTTGTAGTAGATTTGGATAGGGACTTGATGACTATACAAGCTACCAATAACTGACAATGCTGAAGTCTGAGATGAAGAAGAACCTCTAGTGCCACCAGAGCCACCACTAGATGTCATCTTGTGAACGATAATTAAGGGAGAGAAAGACAAACTGGTTGAATCAGACAAAGTTCTCCTTAGAGTGCTTTGTTGGGATGAAAAAACAACATTTCTTCTTCCTATTTCAGCAATAAGATTAATCTCAGGTGATAAACCTCTTCTTCTCCTAGAGATGTGAGGGTTTAAGGACATGAAAAGAAGATCAAAATTGTAGGAAAAAAAAATCTATGGTTGATTCCTAGGGTGTCTTTACCTAGCTTCACAACGTTCTTGGACACTTATGTCTTGTTCAATTGATGCCCATGAGCATTCAAGATGAACATAGGTATTAACAATCTCTAAGATGGTATTAAACAAAGTTAAAGCAATGTTGGTCTGATCTTTAGACCGGGCTCAATATTGGGCCACCTTGTAACAGGTATAGTCATGAAAAAAAGAAATAGTCAAAGAATCGAAAGCAGTGATATAAATAAATTCAATGAAAATCAAGCTTATAATCAACCAGAGAGATATTGAAGATCTCCCCGGTATGGTCGCCAAATAAATGTTGAGGAAAAGATATGAATTTTTCTTACTCAAGCATTTTTTAATCTTGCTTGTCTAAGGCAAGATATCCAGGAATATTACCCTATGTTTATAGCCTCAAAAGTGTTTCCCAATCCACAAGTATTAATCACAAGGGCTTACGTTGATTTTTTAAAATAAAAGATTGTTGCAAAATATAACATTTTTATATAATTTTCTGAATGTAACAGATTGCAAAAAGTAAATGTGGAGATCAAAAGAGAAAATACCAAGTCAAATATTAACACAAATGATACAGAATAACATTCACTTTATTTTATTCCAAGAAATAAAAATAATCGTTCTCTTTACAAAAATCCTTGTGGGGTAATGTACCAAGGTCAAATTTAGATATCCTCGATGAAAACGATACGAAAGGACTCTGACAAGAAGTAAAAACTGAACTTTAATATCTGGATCAACTTACCATAGGCTGCTGCCCACTTGACTCTGCACAATATCCTTTATCAGTCATGAAACTTAATTCATAAACAGACAAGTCTACACAGACTATAAAAGATAGATCAACACCTCTAAAAAAATAATTTGAATGATAAGGTTCAACTTTGAACCTCGTTGTCTACAATAGGACCATGTTGTCATAAAAGAGAATTAGGCTTTTAATGAATTGAAAAATGAATGAAAATTGAACTATCTCAATAAAACTCAAGAGAAAACCTTAGTATGCTTTCTCATTCTATTTTCCCCTTGTCATTCCTTCTCATTTGGCTTTTATTCATTCCAAATTAGTTGAAGTAGTTCAACTACCTCATTTAGTTAAGTTAACTAAAACTTAATTAATCTTTAGTTTAGGGGAATCATAATAATTAAGGGTCTTTTATTAAATAATAACTAGTAGGTGGGACACCTCATGACTCCCTTTTATTTCATAACAAAATAAACATAATTATACAATCAATCAAACACATGCCTCCTTGTGGCTCCCATAATTTTTCCAAAATTTGAAATTTAAATATTAGAAATATTTCAAATTATATCCAAACATGTAAATATCCACAATATCCAAAAATAGTTGGTTGTCCAAAACTTTCATCCATCCACTGTCCTCAATAAATCAATAATAAACACAATCAAAAACCATATTTTTCACTTTGAGAGGCAATTTTTCCTTTGTTGTTATTGTCCCCTTTTGACTTCCCTGAATTAGCCTTAGGTTGGGTGGAACCTTAAGGTTTGATCTCACTAATGACATGGGAGCAGTCATCTCTCAAGTGCATACAGGATGATACTGACTTGGTTGAGTCACTTGAAGGAGAGGAGGGAACAACAATAGCTTTACCTTTATCATGCACATGGTGGGTCTCGGTTTTGAGTCTTTTTCTTGCATGGGAGGATTGTACATGTGAGTGTGCATGGTAAATCTAAACATTTGGGTTAACCTATGGAGAAGAAGAAGGTAATGACAAATTTGGCCAGCCGCAATGGTGGGAGACTGTTGGGTGAACAATCTCCTGTCATCCATCATTCTCGGGAAATTCAGGTTGCAAAGATACATGGGGGGGCACAGGGATACTGGGAACATGTTGGGGATAGAAGGGAGGCCTCTCTGGTCTAGGCTGGACTATCCCTTGTCAAATCCAATTGAAAAATCCAGCTTGAAAGAGATGGTTTAACTCTTGAGTATCGACATCAAAATGTATTGAAAATCTGGGCCTTCTAGGCCCTATGTTCTAGTTTCCTCTACCCCTATTGTTTCGACCCTAACTTCCTCTGTTGAAGAATCTCATCCTGTATGAAACAACTATTAGCAACTAGCTCTTAATAGACCATACATGACATTCTATTAATATGAAACAAATTGTATCTCAACAATCAACATCAGACCCATGCAATCCAATCCATAAAATTTATTTAATAATTTTCAAATGAGGAGGGGGTGAAACGGGGTTCATGGGATCTCTGGGGAGATTGTATTGAGAGAAAAAATGATATCATGACATGGATTAGGAACACGATTACTACTCGACAATTCATTAAACAACGGATTGTGCAATAATACGAAAACATATCAACTTCCATCTATCTCTGTGTCATTTCTTTTATCACTATCATACAGAGTTTTAATTTAATTTTAGTGAACATGGAGTGAAAAATGAATTTTGGATAGTGAGGGGATTTATAATGAGAAAAAAAGTGAGAAAAGGAGAGGGAATTAACAGATATTGTTCATAAAATAAATTAAATCAATCAACTATCATAACTCTGTTTTAAATTCAATCCAAAAAACATCCACTTCCAAGACCAAAGAATTCTTTGTTCCTCAATTGCATACAAATTGTTTGTTGTCTCAATAAAACAATTTAATTTCCTAGAAATCTTCCATTTATACCAATCTGTGCATTTATATAATGATTGTGCAAATGTTTCCAATTCCACAGTACTACATGTGCTAACGTTGATCTCTTCTTTTTAAAATAAACAAAACTAGCACAGTGATCCTTGTTATCTATGTCCAACATTCATCCTTGGTAATCAAACAATAATACACCCAGGATAAACAATCAACAATCATTTTCCTCTAACAAAAATGAGGCCCGATTTATACACACAGGTTCCTTTTAAATATGGACAGAACCAAAGAATGTTTGATGAGTTTATCATACACACAAGTCTTCGACAATATAATTGACATAGTCTTGAATCGACAACAACAATCAACCCAAAAAATGTAACCCTGAGATTGATCTTTGTGTGCATCAATATATACAGACTTCCTTTTAAAAGTAATGACCCATAGAACCATATGATATATGAAGAGAACAGAACGATATTGCCACACGGGTATCTCTTTTAAACTTTGACAGAATCATGATCATGCTTGGTGAAATAATCATTCACACATTTTCCTTCTTAACTTAAATGAGATCACGATCATGTTATTATTAAACACAATAATAAATACCATAATCGACAAGAAGGGAATCTCTTAGGTGGTAGGTAACCATACTTTTCTTTTTTTTTCAAACGAATTCATCATAGAGATTCGACCAAGAGATGGCTTTTGAAGGGAGGGAGCCTGTGCCTTTAAAATTTCCACAATCATTAAACCCAAAATCTTGACAAAACCCAGGAGGTGCCCAAGGAAGGTAGAAGCAAGTCAGATTCCAAGTTGGGCTCTTTAGAAATTAAATGCAGAGAGGCAACGAAAGTTTGCTTGTCTTTAAAAAACATAGAGAGCTCATGGTATTTTATATCCTTAAGAATTTACCACCGAGAAAAAACCACATGCCACAACGTAATCTTGAAAAAACAGAGAGCCATGCTCTTTAAAAACACCATAGTCCTTCAACTTATAACCTCAATATATTGACAGAACCATAAGAGAATGCCTAAGTGGAGGATAAGGCAATTCGATATAAACAACCCAGGTGCTCACATATGCCTCTAAAAATTTTCCTGCGGAGAGGAACGAGGGTTAATTTAACAATGAAGGGTACTCGAAAACACAGAGAGACCATGTCTCTTTCCAACACCCCGGAGGTCAATAACTTTAAAAAAAAATTGAAAGTGAGGCCACACAACATAACAATGTTTATTATAGCAGAGATGAGAGGGCATGAGTGAAAACTCTTTGTGAAAATAATGTCAGGACACAACTCGTATCAACTTGATACATACACAGGCCTCTATTAAACATTATGGGCCAACCAAGATTGGATTGTGGAAAGATTTCAGTGAAATGACACTGAATAATGAATCACCAAACAATAGCTCATGGCTTAGCCAAAAGAGCTACACCACTGTTGATTGTTGCATTACAACTTGGATAAAGAATCACAACAACAATCGAGAGGGAAAACGAGTTAACAACAACTGATACACAAAATGGTGGTTAAAACCCCTCAACAATAAAACTTAGAGCTCGTTGCACCACTATTACCATTATTTCATAGAGAACCATCATAAAAAACCAAGTTGACCAAGTAAATAACCAATAAGCAAACTTTATAATCAATACCACTCATTACTTCGCTTACAATTTCCAACATTTCACAGTAATCACAGAGAACCCAGAACACAATATTGACACTCAGTAAAAAACTCAAGAAAAAACAGAACCCATGCAATCCTAAGCCACCATTTGATTCATAATACAGAGAGTCCATCATGGATGGAAATCTAAGAGCCATAACTATGCGGAAATCTCTTCAATGACGAACTAGTCTAGTTTTCCTCTTCCAATCCTGAAATTGCGAAGCTTCCACAACCAACAGAGAAAAAATGCAACTATGCTAGGGTGACAGGCTCAAGGGAGGTTTGGAGTGACGTGTATTAAATGCATGTTTCTTCCTCACCTGGACCTATTCAATTCCATGTACGAGCCAACCCACTAACATAACATCCTCCATTAAAATCAAACCATAACCATTGCAAAATACAATGCCATATCCTTTGTATATATATGATATCAATTGTATAGTTTGCCATCCGAGACATATCATAACTATACGTTAAAATTATTCCATAACTTCAATGATAATCACGTATTAACATTAACACATGTGCCTTCATATATACTCTTTAACAAAGCGCATAGTATAACAACTAGGTCCACCACTTGTATCAATTCATATATTCATTTAATGTTTGTATGTAATATTTTATCATGGCCTTAGGACATATCCATAGTTCCTTTCTTTTTGTTTTGATCAAGCTCCCATTTTACTATCCTTTGCATAAATCATATACGAATTAGTAACCAATGTTATAACATAACATAACATAGCACGTGTAAACAATATGATTATCATAACCATAGAACTGCCTTGTATAACAAGTAAATATCAACAACATTTAGCAAGAATGCATCAACCACCCATTTATCATATCAAATGAAACCAAGACTGCATCATCAAAAGTATAGGATTGTGTGGGAAACATCATAACAACAACAACTTATGAGCATAACATGTCTATCTTTGCGCCTCTAGTCTACAAGGGGGTCCCACCTACTAGTTAAATATTATTATCATAAATAAATAATAATGTTTAGCAATCCTTTGCGGGCAGAATTCATCGTTGCGATTTTAATCGTCAACAAACTAGCGAATCCACAGGGAAATCTGTTTCCAAAATATTAAGAACTCAGAATATCTAGTTTTTGAGACCAGTAAACATCAAATCAAGAAGATATACATCAGAATGATTATGCAACAGGGGGAAGTGAGTAGATTTAAGGGGAAAATGACTGTGATTTTGGGAATAACTCATGGAAAGTGAGGGGTTTTATTCCTGTAAGCATAATATTTCGATTAATCATAGTAAAGCATTCACAACTTCAAGGAGAATTTTTTTATATTATTCTCTTTTCAGTCTTGGAGCGGATGGAAGAAAAGGGAAAGTAGAAGAGGGATAAAACCAACTATCTTATAAAACAATAGTTGAAGCAAATAACAATTTCAATGATGATTTCAAGGGGAACATCATGACAACTGTGTAAATTGATTGTTATAGATTAACAATACTTTGCAGAATAGCGTCGTTGTGGAAAAACTGATCCAACATTTCATTTTGAAAAGAAATGAAAAAGAAACAAAATAGCAAGAAATGACATAGCAGAAATGAAACAACATAATTTAAATAAGCATAAATGAAACAACATAAATGTAAAATCGAAGCAAACAAAACAAACTATAATACATAAAACATTCCATACAACGTTAAAACTTCCAAGTTGGTTACACATAGTGTTTTAAGTGGGAACCGTTAGTGCTATAGGAAAATAATCACTCTTGCAAGTCCTTTGGGATGTAAGAATTTGCGCATGGGAAAAAAAACAATCTTAAAAGGACCCAGCCATAGTTTTTGGAACTTCGAATGCCTTCCTATATCAGCATTAGATGAATCCCACCGCAGTAACTTCTCAGTAACCTTAAATTTGACTGTTATCCCCGATATCTAGGGATAACTAGGAGATCATGTCTCGAGGCCCACAAGTCCTAGACATGAAATACCGAGAGTAGGATTGACCTGAGCATGGCCCTGGAGGGCCCATCCTTCTTCGTCTTCACCAGATTTGTCCTCTCAGTAGCAGCAACTTCCATTACCATCGGCTTGGACTTGCATCGGAGAGGACTCTTGATCCATGAGGTAATTGGTCCAAGGTATCATGGTATGTGTCATATTTGATCATTATGACCCTCTTATATATGCATTAGGTTCCTTTCATTTCTAATGACTTCTTGGATCTTACACTAATACACTTGACCATTATTGGGGTGACTGATGGGGTGACTTAGCAAGCTGATGTTCATGGGTTTTGTTGAGCCACCAAAGGGGATGTGCAGAGCCATCGTCCGCTCCCACCATTTTATCATTTTACATCTTGTTAATTTTTCAAAATCCCACCCAGTTTCAGTCTCGCTGATTTTTCAGTCAAATTTAAATGCTAAATTTAGTTTCAGCACTGTTTCAACATATGCTACAGCCGTGGTGTTT